>JAJDFF020000022.1:5400-94498 GCA_021527025.2 Geoglossum cookeanum
GAGAACCTGGCATTGGTTGAGAACTACCTGGAGACTGGGTAGTTTGTGGTGGGCCCTCTGAAGCTTGACGTAGTGTAAGTTTGGGCGGCTCTGGCATGCTCAACAGCGGATTAGGGTCTTCTGAGGTCCCTTTCTGATAATCTTCTCGGGACTGGGGCCTTCGCTGAGCACCTCCTTGAGAACCTGGCATTGGTTGAGAACTACCTGGAGACTGGGTAGTTTGTGGTGGGCCCTCTGAAGCTTGACGTAGTGTAGGTTTGGGCGGCTCTGGCATGCTCAACAGCGGATTAGAGCCTTCTGAGGTCCCTTTCTTATAATCTTCTCGGGACTGGGGCCTTCGCTGAGCACCTCCTTGAGAGCCTGGCATTGGTTGAGGGCTACCTGGGGACTGGGTAGTTTGTGTAGGACTTTCTGAAGCCTGACGTGGCGCGGATTTAGCCGACTCTAGTATGACTTTTAACTGTTTGAGGCCTTCCTCTTCTTGTGCTCTGAGTAATTTTATGTGATCGCGTCGGCGGTCGCTGAGACGGCTTTCAAGCTCGCTGATATGCGCTTCCTCTTGCCCGATATTGGCGGTGCACCTGCGTTGGCTTTCAATAGCGGATTCAATATTGCGTTCTAATAATGATATTTGGTTGGCTGCATCCTCCCTGACCTTCTGAACCTCGGCATCACGATCACGCAAACTATTATTTGCCGCTGTGAGCATTTCTTTGTGCTTCTGAATTTCCCTCGTAAATTTAGACCTTTCCTTCCGCCTCTTTTCTTCCATTGATCGTAGTAGCTTTTCGTTGGCTATTTTCAGTTCTTCGGTCATTCTCTGATTCAACTCTCTTGATAGCGATATTTGGTTGGCTGCATCCTCCCTGACCTTCCGAATCTCGACTTCGGAAGACTCAATTTTTTTTGTGAGTCGAATCGCTTCATCCTGTCTCCTTTTATCTATTAATTGTAGCTTTTCATTGGATGCTTTTAGTTCTTCGGTCATTCTCTGATCTTGCTCTAGTTGCTCGATCCTTTCGACTCCAGGCGCCCGATGGGTTAGCAACCACCTACAAGATTAGTCGTGAATGTGTCCTTACTAAGAATATATTTCTCTTGCAACAGCGCATGGTTCCGTTTCCACAGATCTTCCATCTCAACTTCGCATGCCCTCCGGTAAGCTGAAGACTGATGAAGCTGCTGATTAAAATCGGGGGCCGACTCTGACACAGTGGAAGACATCCCAAAGCTGAAGATGCTTGCTGGCCGGGGTAGTGCACCGCTCCCTTTGGGGCCCTTGGATTTTGTTTCTCGGAGTGTGCGTGCCCGCTGGAGCATTGTCTGGAGAGTGACCGTGTTCTTTTGAACCATTTCCTTTACCTCGGCAATAGATTCCCTGCGATATGCATCAGTAAACCCTTGGAGGTGACTCGAATATGGAAGAAATCACGTTTGGAGCACAGCAACCAGCAGTCCGATAGCTGTCTGCTGGCCTCTCAGCTGTCGCAGCAGGGCATCCATCGCGGCCTCGTTCCATACAAACTTCGCTCTGGCTTTGAATCCCACAGTCCCTGCTCCCTGATCGCCTTCTACCATCCCTTCCAATTCATCTTCAATCACGGTCAGTGTTATCATGCACCCCGTGAGCGCATCATCGAAATTCTTTGTCAGGCTGCCGTCGGGCGACATGCGAGACGATAGAGCGACGGGGTTACTGAGCACCAGGCTTTGGATCTGGTTGAGTGATGCGGAGACAGTGGCGCATTCGGCGATCATGGCGATTATTGTGATGGGAGCCACCTCGTAGGTAGATTTAACGGCGTGAATGCATTTTGTGACTTTCGCGCAGGTGAAGGTGAGGGACGCGACGGCGGCAGTCAGGGAAATGGGATCCATGGGAAAGTGAGCAAGGCCAGGAACAAAAGGTGCAGATGTCGGCGCCGGCGTGGAGATGTAGGTTCTGACCAGAGAAGTGGGAAGCTGGGTCGCGGATTCGTGAGCCTCGCTTTTGTTGCCAATAGTGGTGGAGTGGTTCGTGATGGGGCTAGGCCGAAGGCGGCACAAAGGTAATTAATTAGTTTAGTACACTATACCACATTAGGATACTAGCTCCTTAACAGCTTGGCTCAGGGGTAGCCGTATGTGTAGGCCTGCTGGAGGCCAAGTTTATATACAATAGGCAATACAATCGCAAGAGTTCAATCATTCCAGCTGCGCTCCAGAGCCACGTTTACCACAGAGGCCGCTGAACCCAATATACCAGCAACAGCTTTCATGGCCTATAAACGCGCTCTAGAGCCTGGGCGGCGCGCATCGCAAGACACCATGAGACTGGATGTAGAAACGCAATTCTAACGCTCTTGGATCGGCCGTGTCCTCAGTTGAATGTCGCGATAGAGGTGAAAGCACTCATCCTCGCCTCCTAGAGCCCCAGGGTCCTTTCATGTCTCTCTCCTCCCAGCGCAGATAGCTGCCCATTCGTATTTTGCCGGAGCGCCTGTGGAAGACTTATTGCTTTTTCAAGATTTGCCCTCAAACCAGTAACTTGCGACCCGAATGATTGAAGATGACTAGTTTGAAGCACATACACCCAAGAACCTTAGGAGAGTGTCCAATCTGCCGAAATCGCCTCCAAACGGGACTCTGGGGTAATCATGGCAGCGTGACGCGATCGGTTCGTGAGGATATAACAGGTAGGTAGCTTTGAAATTGGTACATAATAGCTGTAGAGAACAGGATAGAAGCTAATGGCCATTGGCCTATATATAGCGGTCTTTGTCGCCTGACCGCTCTGCCCGGCCACTCTTGTAACTTCGGCCCTGACTATTAAACTTGTAATGGGAAAATATAATATAAGCCGGGGGGCTACGTTATATCTGCAGTGTGTTATGTGGGCGGATTCTCCAGAATCGCTATCTTCGATTCCAATATCTGCGTGATGACCTCAAACCCCATAAAGGTTGAAATTGCGAGCGGAGTCCGTCCACGCCGGTTTTTCCAATGGATATTAACCCCATTGTCAAGCAGCAGCCTAACAATTAGTTCATGTCCGTATTGTACAGCTGATATGAGAGGAGTCACACCATATAGGTTGTTTGGCATGTCAACACTAATTCCGTCTTGCCGGAGCAACAGCCGCGTAACATTCTCATGCCCTCCTCTCACAGCCCATAATAATGGTGTTAAACCGGAAAGAGACCTGGAGTTTAGATTGACCTCTCTCTCGAGCAAAATCTGTACAGTGGTTGTATGTTCATTGCCTGCAGCCCACGAAAGAGGAGTTCGCCCAACCATGCACCTTGAATCAGGGTCGGTATATGGGCATCAGAGCAATCGCTGGACAATTGTGTCCCGCCCCATTCTTGCAGCTAGTGACAGAGGCGTTTGGCCGTCACTCGATGTCTCTATGAGGTTGTTACAATCTCTCTCCAAGAGTCGCGCTGGTACATCGTCGTCGTTCTTTACGGCCCAAAGCAATGGTGGATAGCGTAAAGGTGGCTCGCCGATAGCAGCTCTTAGCATTTGCACAACCGAATCATGACCTGTCTCGCCGGCATGCATCAACGGCGTCCGGCCCCATTTGTCCTTAGGATTTGGATTAACGTCACCTCTCTGGAGCAACAGCGACACTACAGCCTCATGACCCCGCCGCGCTGCGCGCCGCAGTGGCGTACGGCCATCGTTGTCTTCAGCGTTGGGGTTAACATGTTCCGAGCCAAGTAGTAGACGGACGACTGTCTCCTGCCCAGTCTTGGCAGCTAGTGAAAGAGGTGTCTGGCCAAATTCAGTATCCGTATTCTAGTAGTCACCGAGTAACTGCCGCACTCCCATCATACTGTGGAGGCAGAATCTGAGCCGGGCGATTAGCTAGAGTTCTTGGCGCGGGTAGCTTACCTACCTCGCTGCCGCTCGTTTTTTCGTAGCATGTAGGCACACGAACCAGAGCATTGAGAACCAGAGCATTGAGAACCAGAGCATTGAGAACCAGAGCATTGAGCACCCTACCCACCGGCCCCGATACTCTCCACAGTATTGATAAATGTGGCCAATCAGAGCCAAAAGACTCAACCAACAGTAGCGAGCTAAAGATTCATCGCTCGGCGTTGTTGCACTCTTGGACCCTGCAGGAATTGGCACGTCAGTTCGAATGAGCACAATCTACGTCTGCATGAACTGCCGTCGATGGCTCTTCGGGAGACTGCTGGCCTCAAATGCTTCGCAATGTCGTCCAATGGCGAACTTCGTCTCGCACGGAACCCAGCTGCCCGTGGAGTTACCTCGAAAATCCTCTGCTGGCGTTCTTGCGAGAAGAAATGGAGGGAATAATGTGGGCGTAGGGGGAACTGGAGGGGAGAGAGCGGGCAAGGCAGATCCTTTGGAAAGCATCTTTGTGGCGCAACGCGGAGTCAAGGAGTCAGGACAGGCTGCGCGCCCAGTTGTTCTCCCCTCACATGAGGTTGCTTCTTATCAGAGCCATCTGACGGAGCTAGGGCAGTCCATAGCTAACCAGCAGATGCGCATTTCAGACTCGTGGCAGCTCTTTCAGAGGTACTATGGTACCAAGGAGTCCGTTGGCTTCGAGAGACTATCTACTCAAGATCGGGTTCTGCTCTCTAGGGGAACCACATTCGAGCGACTATTGAGGGCAATTGTGGCAGCCTGGGCAGGAGGGGAGCGATCCCCAACCCCGGTAGAGGCTGTACGGCTGTTCACACAACTCGGGATTATGCGGGAAACTTATTGGCATGATACTCTGTGGGCGATGCTTGGGGGAGTTTTGGAGGATCGTCGTGACTTGAGTGCTACAAGGGTCCTACTTGATAGAGAAAATCGGTCTCGGGGAGCGGCGGTATTACTTGAGGATACGCTAGACGTCTGGAGGGCTTTTTTTGGTAGCACAGATCCCGCACGAAGTGATGCCGGAGCTAGCGACTGGCCTGGACTGCCCGATATAGAGGGGTTGGGAGCCCCCACTATGAAAAGCTACACCACCAAGTTTTCGCAATTCTTCCCCTTTTTTCAATCTGAGGGAATATGCCGTAGCCTCTCACATGCGGCGGCGTTGACATTTGCTATTCTTCATCCGCGGGATGGTGGGCCGTTTGAGTCGGCCAGTATAACTGGGGTTGCGCCGTTTTCCAGGTTTATCGCGTACCTGCTTTCCTATTCCGAACCACCTTATCCGGTATCACCACGCTATCTTAGGCCGCTGAACTTCCCAATGAAAACGTACAAAGAGATGATTGCTGGGTGGGACGATTTGGTAACTACAGCCTCAGCGATTTTAGCCTCCGATGGTGCTGTCGAGGGCAACCAAACTTCCCCTTCAATGAGGGTAATTGGCTCACAGAAAGGACGAGAAGCGTTATTCATGAGGGTGCTGAGCCATGCACTTCTGGGGAAGGATCTAAAACGTACAGAACTTGTATGGCGTACTGTTGGAAAATGGTATTCTGACCACGGGAATCTATCGTCTGGAATTAAAGAGTCGGTGAAAGATGATCTGGGCGAGGTCGCCCTGAAGATACCAGTGCGTCTGTATAACCAATTCATTTTAGTTTTTATGGCCTTGGGGCACCATAATAGGGCGGTTGATATCTGGAATGACATGGTTTTAGCAGGCCAACAACCCACTGTGGAATCATGGCATGCATTCATAGACGGGTGTCGAAAGGCAAGGGATGCACAAGGGATCGAGAACGTTTGGAAGAGGATGCTTGCTGCTGGGGTCCAGCCGGATGCTTGGTGCTGGACTACTAGAATACACGGTCTCATTCAAAGCGGCAAATGGGAGCAGGGGGTTGAGGCCCTGCAACGGATGGGAATGGGTTGGCTTGAAGCCGCCAAGTCTCATAAGCGGGGAGAGGGCAAAAGGAGAAGGAGTATTGACAAGGCCGAAATTTTTGCAATGGGGGATGTTGACGGTTTCATTAAGCCCAACACAACAACGATCAATGCCACGATATCTGCGCTGTTGCGCCATCGAAAGGTTGATGCTGCTGAAAGGGTCCTCCGCTGGGCCAGCTCGTTAGGCATTCCATCAGATGTGATCACCTTCAACACTCTCCTAAGGCCAATGATTAGGACAGGTGACATCTCCGCTGCCCTAGCCCTTTTTAAGGAAATGGAATCCCTGGGCATTAAGCCCGACGTCGTCACGTTTACTATCCTTATAGATGGTCTATTCCGAGATTCCCCCACAACCACCACCATACCAGTCCCTGAGTCGGAGCAAAGTGCCCTGGTCATGGCCGTCGCCGACCTCCTCAACGGCATGGAGGCCGTCGGCATCCCCGCTAGCGTCCGATCCTACAGCACCCTCATCGATGGCCTCCTTAATACCCACAAAAACCTTGCCGCCACCCGCGCCGTCCTCGCACACATGGCCTCCCGCAACGTCAAGCCCTCAACCCACATCTACACCATCCTCCTAATCCACTACTTCTCGCAAACTCCCCCCGACCTCGCTGCCATCGACTCCATCTGGCGTAGCGTCGCCGGCGACAAATCCTGTTCTCCCGACCTCGTCTTCTACGATAAAATGATCGAGGGCTACGCTGCCGCCGGCGGTATCAATAAGATGCTTTATTTCTTGAACCGATTGCCGCGCGAGGGAAAGGCTCCGAGTTGGTTTGTGCTGGTGAAGGTGATGCGCGCGCTGATGGAGAGGGAAGAGTGGGGGTGTGTGACGGTAGTGGTTGGGGATATTATGAAGGGGGAAGGGGTTGCGGAAGCGGGGGTCAGGGGTTGGGCTGGGAAGGATGAGTTTTGGGAGTTGGTAAGGGGGGCGAGGGAGCGGATGGGGATAGAGCGATTAGCGATAGAGTGATACAGGGTTAACGCCTCGAGTAATAGATACGATCCACCCAGTTTCACAGACGTACAAGAGACCCTCCCAGTAACCTTAGGTCAAGGGAGGTTGGACAAAAGGTCGCTTCAAACTCTCCTCTTCCATTCCCGAGACTGGTATTAATCTATCATATTATTACTTATTCAAAAGAACGCCGTTTATACCCTCGCAACTATGCCGTGGGAGCCAAACGCCCAAAATTTTGGGTATCCCAGCTCGATGCAATCATTTTGGAAAAGTAGCTGTTGAGAACGCCTAATACCATAATGTCGTATGTCGTATCCATCGTTTGATTTATTTTGTATGCTTTCAGTCGCCATCCCCACTACCGCCCAGCTCGAGTCCAACATCATCTTCATCGTCTAAGCCCTCAAATACCATGAAGTTCTCATCCCTTGCCTCAGCTGCGCATCACGAGATGTGTTAGTACAAGTACCAAAGGTAAGTGTATTAAGAGGAGTCTATCCGCCTTTGCAGTGATGTAAGAGACTAATAGAATTTTAGCTTACCCCCATCGGGTATAACAAATCCATCCTGTACCTCACAGTCTCTCAGGACTGAGCCCTTTCCAATCCTACTCCTTCGGCCTATTATGCACCCATCTAGCTGGCATCGTTCGCCAACTACTGCACCGTCCATCAATAAGCATCGGGTTAGGCGTACGCTCTTCTCGATCTTGCAGTTCACTCCAATTACAGTCTGCTTGATGACTGATCGCTCACCCACAGTGACGTTATCTGCAAGCAAGCAGTCGGATTTCGTAATCGTAGTCTTTTGTGCAACGCCGGCGGGATAAACGATCTTGCTGGAGTGTGCCAAGGGGGATGCGGCTGACCCTACTTCTTCGACACTGCCCAGCTTGGCAAGGTGGAGAGAGACATTGAGAAGGAGCGCGGCGGTATCAACTCGGCGGATAAGAGGAGCAGGCTCTGACAACGGCTGGACGTACGCGAGCATGCTAGGAACAATAAGTTTCGTCTTCCGTTGTACATCTGGATCGCCAACTCTCGAGGCGAATAACGGTGCTTGCTCTTTCTCTATAGATCTGATATGTGGCCTAGATACTTTTGTGCTGCTCATGCTAGCCAAATCAATCTCTTCTTCCCGGAAGATATCCGCGGCCGTTCCATCTTCTGGAGTGTCAACGGCAGGACCTTCTAGGATCTCTCGCAGGCCGAGCTTGTCGCCGAGCCCGTCTTGCCAAGTTGCCTTGGCCCACCAACCGACAACATCCTCGCTGATGCTATCCAGCCTTTCATGTTTCATCATGTCCAGCACCCAGTAGGGGAAAAAATAGACGTGCGCATCACGTTGCGTGGTCAGTAGCTTTACCCTGGGGTGTTTCCGTAGTAGCGACTTCCGGACGCTAAAGCTTCCCTTCTTCCCCACCTTGTCTTTGAGAGTATCCGTAGGCATGGCCATGACCACCTTTGAGAGGTTCGCCATAATCGATCCAGGAGCAGGGGGGATTGGGCGTGGCGGGAGCGGGGCGGTAGCGACGAAATCAGTTTCTTGACCTTTTATACCACCTTCGCCTCTGGTGTCATACCACACCCCAACGCCTCCTCTGCGTCCGCCGCGCTTACCATTTAAACTCATTTTAGAACTGTTGCCAACACCGTCCCCATCCGCAACGCCACCGAGTCCAGCCTGCAACACCATCCACGCCTCAAGAAGCCCTTCGCCGCCAAGCTCAGAGATTAGATCACATGGCAGAACAATAAAGTCTCCGGTGACTATAGCCCGGACTTCTGGGAGACGAAATAGCTCAGCTGTGCCGGTGTTCTGGGTTAGGCCTTCCGGGGCGAGAATGCTGGGTCTTGGGACGGGGAGCGAAGTAAGGTGAGGGTCGGTGGAGAGTGCTGAAGATAGTGCGGGTGCTGCGGATGGTGGTGTGATGAGATGTATATCTATTATGCTTGTCAGTGACAACTCCTTAATGGTTTGTGTGCCGCAACGTCGTGCAGACGACCAAAGAAACCCCCAATGCTGAAGATATGGCGGCCCGCAAAGGCCAATTAAGTATGGTAGTGGTAGAACACACCCGCCCAATGGTGACTGATTTATGCAGTGGATGAAAGCAAAAACCTACTCGTAACTCCAAGTCTATAGCACCAATCCAATGGATACCACACCATCGGCCTATTTGCAACAGGTACCAGTGCTTTGGGGAGTTCCTCCGGGTTGCTCGTGAAGGTGTTGAGACTCACGCCTGGCCCGCATAGAATCACGGCTTGGAAGCCAGTTGCCGGCATCGACTGTGGGTGCGGCATGATGACTGTCTCTAGGAGTTCTTTTTCGGTATGTCTGTTGCCTGTCTCTGCCGATGGCTGTTGTTGCTGTTGCTGTTGCAGCCGCTGCTGTTGCGGCGGGTTTGTTTGTGGGCAGCCTGGCAGACTGGTAGTTGCAGGTGGTGGTGATGGGGCTTGTGGGGGAAATTCGCGACAGGGATGGAGAGGCTCAGGGAGAGGCTCAGTCTCAGTCTCAGTCTTAGTGCTGGATCGCGGTGCCTCAGCGGCTCGAGGGCTCTCCCCCGCCGTCGCCCAGCTAGACACCTTGGCACGGATATACACTGCGTGGCTGGAACTGCTGAGCCATATGGCCCGGGCAAGTGGGGAGAACATATTGTAGGCGCTGATGCTGCATTTATTGCTAGTGTTGGGGGGCAGAGTAGGCAAAGATGGGGAAGGTTTGTAGTTCATTCTCTGACACGAGTGCCGGTAAAGCAGCCACATGTCTACGATTACCCAAACCCGGTGTTGGTACAAGTGTATCTACACGTTACATGATCTGCCCGAGGACCAGTCGGCTGCCCGAACGGGCGTCCAGCCTTTCTACCATGGGATTTAGCCCGGGCACCCTCATCGGGACATACCGTGGAGTCAAATTCCTCGACCAATCTCGCTTTCTACCCATAGGCAACCGCAGCGTCCTTTCCTTTGTCCTGCGGTTCGTCCTCCCCCCCAAGTTCTTCGATATATCCCTCTAGTCTATCGATATGATTCTTGTCATGCTTGGCCTTGGGTTTTCTGGCCTTGGGTTCCTGCTTTGGTTTCTTCGTCCTTAGATTGTCGGCCTGTGTCTCCCCCCTCTCCCTCCGAAATTTACCACAAGCTTCTTCATGTTGCTCGTAATGTTTGATTAATGCTGGGGTAAACTTCTCGAGGTGAATAATCTCGCCAACTTTGACGCGCATGAAATCGAACGCAATGCCGATTTTCATGTCCACGGAAGCCGGGTTCTTGATTTCGACAACGCTGGTTTGCTTAGGGACGTCTAGGTTTGGATCTGACGTAATAGCGTCAATTGTGGTGCCAGCCTCACTATCTACGCTGGTTTCAAGCTCTTGTCCTTCAACCGAATCCATGATTGGTATCTTTTGATATCTTTGGGAGAAATGAGTTAGTATGACCCTTCGTGCACCCATGGCAACACCAACTCCCAACGCTTCACTAGTGGTTGAGTGTTTTTTCGCTTTAGCATCCCCTTGTAGTTCGTCATCAAAAGTAGCTTCGTGTAAGAGAACTGTTGAGCCTCTGCCAATAGTTGCAAAATCCTTGGATGGACGACAGTCCCCACTGTAGGAGAACTTGAAGCCACTAGGGAAGGTGAAGGAGACAGCTTTTGAGCCTCTGCAATGGTCTACATCAACCGCTTGAACATCTGAGACGCCCATGGTGGACATCAATGCCGCGCCACTACGCGAGAGTCAGACAGAATTTCGGGTGAGCCTGTTGGTATACTTACAGCTCTTCCAGCCCCTCTTCTGCCTCAGAGCCAGGCGTGAGCAACATATCTCCCCAACCCATCTTTGATGAAACCCCCATCCATGGTTTGGCAGAAAGGATAGCGAGTGGCACAAGCTTGTCAAATCCATAGTCTTCGACAGAAGCGTATTCTTTCAACCATTTTATCATTGCATACTCCGACAAGATGAAGAGTCGCTTCTCCTCCTGCAGGACTTTTAGGTAGTCTTGTGTCTGCCCAATAGATTCACCTTGTGGCCTAGAATGCTTTCTTCCATCCCATACCTCTTCATGCCAAGCTTTAATGACTGAGGTTATCCCAAGGTGGTGGTCTGCGTGTAAGTGACTGATCCATATGGCTTTCAGGTCACGGAGAATTTCCGAAACTTCTTCCGCACGAAACATGCGTCGGAGTTGGCCTAGTGTATTCTCGCCACAATCGAAGAGATAAGATCCGACACCAGGAACTCGGACCAAGGTTGCAGAGACATTTCGATACTTAGAAGGCAGCGAGGAGCCTGTACCAAGAGTAATAATCTCAACGTCTGTGCCGGGGATATCCTCCTGCTGCCGTGCGATCTCTTGCTTTGTTCTCTCATCCAGAAGCTCATTTTCTGCGTCTCGAGCAAGACGTTCGACCTCTGGAGAGACAGATTTCCATGCTTTAGCAGTATTTAGTGGGGGCACCACAAACTTATCTTGCACTTCTAGTCTTGGTTGTAACTGAATTCTCTTTCCCCTTTCGGCAGCTTTAAACAGAGGCAATTCACCCCTTGTGTCCGGTGTGAGGGTCTCCGCTTGTGGCACCTTGGCATTATCATAGATTGGAAGCCGGAATCGCAGCGGATCTAACCGGGACAGCTGTATCGTCACCGATGCTGACGAGTCGAGAGCTAAATAGTTTGGGCAGTGGTCAGGAGAGGACACAATGTGGTTTATGTGGCTCATCTCGGATAGGAAATGATTTAGTCTCTCGTCTTTGCCCACGCCAGGTCCAAGAATCCATACAATAGCGTCTACTCCATTCATTATCGTTTCGAATCTCCATTCTCCACGCTTAATCAATCCGTCCACATAATCTTCCGTGGGAAGGTCAATAACAGCGAAGCCATTGCCTTCACTACCCTCACCCAATACCATTTCGGGGGTAACGGTAGATCCATCCATTGCCTCGACGCATATACCCATTGCCAGGTTCGCCCATTTTGGACCTTGCTCTACTCCCAGCAGTTTGGCCCTGTCTGGCAAGAACTTTCCCCGTTGAGGGTGGGTCTTGACAATGTATGACAAAGCTTCTCTTGAAGGCGATGTAGGGGGCAATTCCCTGATAAGGGCGCCAGGCCAGGGTTGCCGAACTAACACATTGACATCGCTCACAGGGTCCTTTGGACCCCCGGGTGATTTAACTTCTTGTGGCGCCGGCCCTGAATACTCCCTGATCTTCCCAGTCTCAGGGTCGCGAATAAATATTGCCGCTGGCATATCGACTTCAGAAAGGGGCATCTCAACTAGATGGTCTAGCCTCCATTCCGAGTTGAACATTTCTGAAACCACCGCTTTACGCATCAGATTCCCCCGGTCTCTTTCAATGCGAAGCGATTCTCTAGGGCGGTCAGGGCTTGACTCATCTGTCTGGAGCTCGTGAGTCCTGCTATATGATCCCCCTCCCGTGCTATTTGAGGTCCTTGACGTATGTGACGTATCGCTACTCAGACCCGAAGGTGAGATCGCCATAGCCCAGACCTTGACGTTCTCGTCGGCGAACGTCGGTTCGCATTCCCCGTCCCGTGAAGTTGTCTGATTATTCCTTCCTTCGAACTCGTCAAGCTCGACCGCCATACCCTTCCTGAAAACAAAACGACGCGCTGTAGCAAGTGTATGCGTTAGATTTCTACCACCATGAACGGTTAACGTAGGCTTTTCGAAGGCAGAAACCGATTCCCCCAGCTTCCCGTTAACACGGCCATCATCATTCGCTCTTTGCCCACGCGCTAGCAACCTCTCTGCCTTCTCCTTGGCCATCCGAACTGCATCTTCCGCTTGAGTAGTAACAACATCTGCAAGCGACAAGATCATGCCAATCAGTCCACCAGTATTTGTCCATTCTACCCTCCCCGTCAAGAAAATATCAGAAACCTTCGTTAACTTGGCACCTCTCTGCATGATTGCCCGTTGGGTTCCTTCGGCAACGCTCCCTATCAGGTAGCGCTTCTTATCGAAATGCAATAGGAGGGTAGTTCCTGGCGTGTCCGCCGTAGGAGTCGTAAGAAACTCTACGTGGGAGCGCATCTTTGTAGGTGGATGATTCCGTGGCGGTGAGGGAGCCAATCTTGGGGTATCTAGAGAAAAGCCGTCGAACAGGATGTAGCTTTCTTTGCGGGTAAGAAAATTCCAGCAAGTAGGATACAATTGCCTAGGGCTTGACGTGAGTGAGAGACGGGGTCGAACTGTAGTAGCCCTGGTACTTAGTGACCTGTAGGAAAAGATGGGACTGCGCAGGAGAAAAGTGCGCTTGCTAACTGGCATCAAGGCATGTAGAGGAAGGATGAAGGCTGGGTTTTCCTGGTCTGTGGCCAGTGGGATTGCGGGGAGGAGGGCACAGCGAACATTGAAGGTCTGCAAAAGTTGAGCTTCACCAAAATGTATTACGTAACCAACAATCGCACAGCATTAAAAAAAAGGCATTACCGCAAACATGAATTCTCCAATTGATGCACACCCTAACAGATGCGGACGGTCAGACTCCCACTGCGAGCCAGAACCTCTAGCACATCTATCAAATAGCTAGAGAGTCTCGTCCTTCGCCATGTCTTCCTCGTTGCCGGGCAGTCGCGAGCTGCCGGCTTCGCAGTATAACCTTAACACATATTGGGGCCGCGTCAGGCATTCAGCAGATATTTCAGATCCTAGGTGAGGTTACGACAGGCTCACCACCACCTCATTAGCAGAAGTGCGGTAGGAAGTTCGTGGCTTAGCGTAGCACCTGGAGTCGAGTCTACGCCGATTGTGCTGAATCTGGATAAGCTGGCTAACGAGAATCATGACAGGACGCTTTTTGTTTCTCCAGCCGAACTCGAAAGAGCAAAGGACCTCATAACGGCATTTAAGACCGGCAGGACCCTTTCAATGAACCCCGAGATATGGTGGGCCAAAAAAATCGTGGACTCAACGATACACCCCGGTTAGTTTGGGTTTCGTGCCCATACGGCAAAGAGTTTTGACACTACTGATGTGCTTCTCCCTCTCAGATACAGGAGAGTCCGTCTTTCTACCGTTTCGGATGTCATGCTTTGTACTTTCCAATCTCGTCGTGACCGCTGGAATGCTTACTCCAGGCTTAAAGGCAGGACCCTACGCGGCTTACATATTCCTCTATTTAGCTAACCACCCCCGCAGACCAGAGGAACACTTCTTTGGCAAATCACCAACCAATCCCTTAACGTAGCCATCAATAGTTCCAATGCCAACAAATCAACTCCATTATCAACTTCTACACTAGTGCAGTCTTATATCCTCGCCGTCTCGGCTTCCTGTTCCGTAGCTCTAGGCCTCAATTCCGTCGTCCCTCGACTCAAGCGGATATCACCCAGTACAAAGTTGATCCTCTCTAGACTGATCCCTTTTGCTGCTGTCGCGTCGGCGGGCACACTCAACGTTTTCTTGATGAGGGGCGAGGAAATTAGACGCGGAATTGATATCTACCCAGTAATGACCGAAGAAGAGAAGTTGGTAAAGGAAGAGGAAGGAACCGGCACAAAAAGCCTTGGGAAGAGTAAGAGAGCAGCAACGCTGGCCGTTGGCGAAACCGCCATCAGCCGGGTCCTAAACGCTACTCCGATTATGGTGCTGCCACCGTTAATATTGGTACGATTACAGAAGACGGAGTGGCTGAAGAAGCGTCCTAGTATGACGCTACCAGTCAACCTAGGTATACAATTCCATATCCAGCCGCATACCCCATATTTCCATGCTCAGGTACTCATTTGTTTTCTGAACAGGGCTCATCCTAACCACCTCGTTGTTTGCGCTTCCACTTGCTCTAGCAGCATTCCCCCAGAGACAAGCGGTGGACGCCCGATCGCTCGAAAAGCGGTTTTGGGATAAGGCTGGCCAGTGTGGAAAGGTGGAATTTAACAGGGGTATATAGCCGTCTCTTGTTGCGATCCTATCTAGGCCTTTGCGACGGATATTCTTTTTCTTACGCTAGACTGCCTGTCGGGCTCGTACTCTGTATACACACAGACACGTAACTCTGCATTTTTCACGTTAATGAAGCGATGAGATAATGCCGGGCCCCTGATTCTGTCAAGTCGGAAATGGCAGGTAGGCCTCGCCTAGAGAGCTTTATGGGTCTCCCCCCAAAGGCACCGAGGAACTTATCCGAGCCGAGTTGCGGCAGTTTCGCCAGTTTCGCCACTGTCGGGCCGCCCAAAAACGCTGCGTCAGTCACCGTACCAGTACAGCAATAAATCACCGCCCTCAGCAGGACTGTCCCAGGGCGGCATAGGGCACCAACAGCGAAGTACGGAGCAAGACAGGGCATGAGTGGGTGTAATTAAGTACAGAGCCCGGCAAAGGGAGGCGCTGTGGCAGGCGTGCCAACCCACCTTTGCTTTGTTTGAGTGATGCAGGGCCCTGGTCCAATGGCACTGGCTAGACGCGCGATTGCTCCGGAAACGGCGGGTCAAATCACGCCGGCCTCAGGAGCGCTGGAGACTGAATTAGCGCAGCTTTTGAGACGGTACAGGAGGGTTCAAGAGGGTGCAAGAGAAAGCGTCCGGAATGCAGCAGCATGAGCAAGCCGTTGTACTGGGGACTTTGACATTTGTTTGTTTGTTAGACATAGAGACTGCATGATGAAAAGAGGGGAAAGGACTGCTGTATGACCAGCCAAGAGTAGCGAATGGAGTGCCTTACTTGGTACACTTGCCCCCATATTCCATATTCCATATCCCTCCTCCCACGGGAAGGGAGGTAGCAACACGGCAATTCCAGCAACTACAGCAAGACGGCGGAAGTGATTTGTGACACGCTCTTCTTCAGCGGACTCGGATTGGATGAGGCGGAGCAAATCATCCTGCTCGACTCGGTGCTACACACAGCTTGCAAGTCTTCACAGGCGAGGACATCACTAGCGCGGCTTGGGCCTCTGGTCTCCGCCAGACGTCAAGGCGACATTCCTCCTTCAGATCCCGCTGATGAGCGTGTGTTATATCTCCACGCAACTTCATTATCCTGCTTCCAATGACCCGGATGACTTCCTACCTCCCCGACTCGCCGCTCTGAGTTCTCCACTCCGACGCTGTCGCTCTCCGGCCGACGAATTTGGGCGTTGAAAGGCTTTCTCCACCCTTCCGAATCAACGCGACCGATCGGCCTCAAAGTGATTTTAATAGCCGATCACAGCGCTTGAGAGGCAGAACTCACCCTGCTGTGGATCCGAGTTCTAGTCCTGATGCAGTGAGCACCGGTTCTCCTTGCTCAAGACGTTTCAGCTCTCACAGCAGTCCAGTTTTTGCCTCTGAGGCCGGGAACACCTGACGCCTGTATAGAATATAGAGCACTCGCTCACTTTGTCATGTCGACTCCGTCCACAGCAACCGCAACACTTCCTCCGCCACACCCTCACTACGGCTATCATCACCAAGGCTTTCAGTCCGGCACGAGCGGCTACCACGCAAATAATTCATTACTCAACGGCCATTCTCGTCTCGCTAACTCCCACTACGGCTTCCACGGAACTTCGCCTCCAACATCGCGGCCTGGTCGAAGGACAACCACCGTGTCAAGGGCCCCACCACAGAATGCAAATATGAGTGCCTCAGAGTCCTCATCGAAAAAGAGGTCTCGCCAGCGAACCCCCAATTGGCGAGAATTTTACAAGAATGGCCTCCCAAAGGAGGTTATTGTCATCGATGATGACACCCCCCCCCCTTCTGCAGCACCCAGGATGTACACTGCAGAGACAGCAAAAGCCCCCAGACCCAACCACACGACAAGAACTGTTGCTGAGAGCGGGACTGGGAGACATGCTGCTAAGAAACGAAAGACTGCTGCTTCAGGGTCGACATATGATCCCGTCTACCAACAGCCTGCATCATATTCAACAACACAAACACCTCACTTCGGCGATTCCCCTGCCACGACTATATCTACAGATAGGACTACTTCCGCCATCCACACCACTGCGGCCACCTCATTAGGATCCCATTATTCCCAAAACGGTGCGGGTAATGGTAGTAGTGCTTACCCTCCAGATGAAGACCTGCTAGCAGGTCATAAACGAAAGAGAACGAGAAAACAGGTTGCCGACGAGGCCAAGAGAAGAAATATTGAGGTTCAAGGAGACGCCTACAGTAGTTATGTCCCTCCGCCCAAGCCACCAATTAAGGCAAAGGATGTTTATGTGGCCGTCGCTCAGGATGTTAGTTTCCCCCTGTTATTTTAAAGAGTTAGGCTAATACTTTGACTTTATAGCATGGTTATTCGAAACACCAGAAGGTGGATGATCAAGACGGCCATTACATTGTAATCCCGGAGTCTAACCTCACAGAGAGATGTAAGTGACATCACCATATTTACCATGCCGCCATACTATCGCCCCAGATTTCGTGATAACGTCGCTGGGGTATTGTCTCTCGCAGGACCGGGCTAACTTTAGCTCAGATCAAGTAACGCGGCTCCTTGGGCAAGGGACGTTTGGAAAGGTTGTTGAAGCATACGACAAAGTTAGCAGAACCAAATGTGCTATCAAGATCATCAGATCGGTGCAGAAATATCGTGATGCGTCACGTATTGAACTTCGAGTGCTATCTACTCTGTCATCCAACGACAAGGAGAACCGCAACAAATGCATCCATCTCCGAGATTGCTTCGACTATCGGAATCACATCTGTATTGTTACAGATCTTTTGGGAATGAGTGTCTTTGACTTCCTAAAGTCAAATTCATTTGTACCGTTCCCAAGCAGCCAAATCCAGAGCTTTGCAAGACAGCTCTTGACTAGTGTTGCCTGTATGTCATTCTCCTCTCCTAGAACAAAAGTTTTCCTCAAGCCACTCACTAACTTGTCTGAACAAAGTCCTTCACGATTTAAACCTGATCCACACCGACCTAAAACCAGAGAATATCCTACTGGTTAACAACCGCTACCAGACTTTCACCTATAACCGTACAATTCCTTCTTCATCAGCCACTGTGTCTAGGCAAGCTCGTCAGAGGAAGGTCTTACTCGACACTGAGATTCGTCTTATTGATTTTGGTTCCGCAACGTTCGATGACGAGTATCACTCGTCAGTTGTCTCAACAAGGCACTATAGAGCCCCTGAGATAATATTAGGGCTAGGTTGGAGTTTTCCGTGTGACCTGTGGAGTATCGGCTGTATATTGGTGGAGTTCTTTACAGGAGACGCACTCTTTCAAACTCATGACAACCTGGAGCATCTTGCTATGATGGAGAGCGTTTGTGGGGGGAGAATCGATTCAAAACTTGTCAAACAGGTCAACTCGAGTGGGAGAGGCAGTTCTGGGAATCCAGCTTCAAAGTAAGTTTCAACATATCTGCATTGTTCTGACAGTGCGCATTAACACCCATGGTCCACCAGGTACTTCAAAAGCACAAGACTTGATTACCCCAATGTCGAAAGCACCAAGGCCTCAAAGAAATATGTAAAAGCAATGAAGCAATTAGATGTAAGAAACTTATCCACGAGCATGTTAAGCATGTAGGGCCTTGCTAACAGACATATCTAGGACATCATACCGGCTAATTCACAATTTAACAAGCTGTTCCTTGATTTACTTCGCAAGATCTTTCTCTATGATCCAAGCAAGAGGATCACGGCCAAGGAGGCACTAAAACACCCTTGGTTCAAAGAAAGTGCCATCGATGATGGCACAGAGGCAGCTAAAATTCGGATTGAGCAGGACCGAGAAAAGAATCATGTGTACTACTAAGGGTTTGCGCCGCCACGGATAAGAGATGGATAATGGAGTTTAGGTGCCACTTGAAGACTTTAGCGGTTGGAGTCTGTAAACCGCAAAATGCACAGAGGAATCTACTGGAGAAGGGGATGGCATTCCCACAACGAGGTCTTGTGGCAGTGGTACAAGGGCGGCGGCTGGACGCGATTTTTCGTTTCTAATTGATTTATGAATCTGGTGATTCGGACACAGCAAATGACAAAGGCATGGGGATACGGCGCGACTTAGTGGGTGAATTATTCAGGTTTCCATTTGTAGCCTTACGGGGAACATCTTTACTGGTCTCTGTTTTCGTTAACTGGAGTAAATTCACTGGGCTAGTTTTCAGTTCAGTTTTTAGTTCTCGTAGATCATGAGCGAGAATAAGTTTCACCATTTTACATGACGGATAATTCAAGATACCATTGGTAACGTTACCCAGGCAGTAGTCTTGATGGGTAGAACAGGGATGGCATTTCTCCTGGTGATGGGCTTGTACGATCAAACAAAAACGGCAGAGGGGATGAAACCAACCTGTTTGTACGAAAAGCTAAGGCAACTATCCTTGGGTTGGCTGCGCGAGGACTTTCTATATTCAGATGAGCGCATCATATCACATGCAAAAACATACGTCCAAATGATTTGGTTTTTTTTTTTTCTCTGCCTGTGTTGTCTGTTCCCTTCGTTACATACATACATACCATGACGTACCTACTACTACTGCTACTACGGTGAACGGCAACAACAAAAGGAAAAGGCGGGGCAATTGTAAAACGCAATCTAGAGTATACAATACAAGCGGGGACAGACAACGACGACAACAACGACAACAACCGGCTGAAATACGCAGGACAGTTCAAACGACGACGGGATATCAATTACCCAATCCTTTTCCATCCATCCATCCAATCCCCCCACACAAACCAAACAGCCCACCACCACCACCACCACCACCACCACCACACATCATGCTCTTCTCGCACGCGCACACGATCCCGATCAACGGGCCCAACAGCGGTGCCAGGCTCAGCAAAAGCGACATGTGGAAGGCGCTGGTGTCGAAAGCGCGGCGGCCGCAAAACTACATCCGGCTGATTGCGGAGTGCACTGTGGTTTCCGAAACGGCCGGCGGCCTCGAGCGCAACATCACATTCCGCCCGGGCTCGTTCATGCCGGCCGGCGTGGTGCTGCGGGAGGAGGTGTGCTGGGTGGAGGGCGTGAGGGTTTGTGGGAAATTTTTTTTATTATTTATTTTTTATTTTTATTTTGTTGTTGTTGTTGGTGGCTAACACACACACACACACACACAGATCGACTTCACGATCCGCGAGCAAGGCCCGTATCGAATCAGCAACATCCTCTCGCAGGGCGACGCCGACCACGAGCTATACCTCACCTTCACCTTCGAGTTCGAGAAGCCCCTCGAGCCCGGGAGTCCCGACGCCACCGCCGTCGAGCTGGCCCTCAAGCGCGGCGCCGCAGAGAGCGTGCGCGGCTTTGTGGACAGCGTTAGGCTGAGTGCATCGTCGTCGTCGTCGTCGTCGTGATGATCGGGGGCTATAATAGTGTAGAGAGGGAGGGTGGGATAGGCCGTGGGCTCCTAGTTTGGAGATTCAGGGACTTTTTCATAGCTAGCTAGCTATCTATAACAGATCCCCCCCTTAAACCATCTCCGTGATCCGTCCTTCCTTCTTCTTCTTCCTCCCCCTCTTAGCATCAGAACAAAAGAAAAGAAAAAGTTTTAAAAGAAAAAAAAAAAAAAAAAAAAAGTCCAGCTCATAAAACGTCATGTATATGATATTTTCAAAATCACAATACGAACGTTTGCTGTTTTGTTTGTACGTCCCAAGTGTGGCGGCGGCGGCGGTGGTGGTGGTGGTGTTGGGGAGAGCATTTTCCCAATATCCATTCCATTCCTTTTTTTTATATTTTATATTTTATATTTTATATTTTATATTTTGTATTTTATATTTTGTATTTATTTTTGTTTTATTTTTGTTTTATTTTAAATTTTTTTGGTTTTTTACCACACAAAAGTAGTAACTGGACTACAGGTAGAGGAGGAGGAGGAGGAAGGGGGGGGAGAAAAAAAAAAAAAAAGAGGATTTTATTTTATTTTATTTTTGTTGCTTTGGCTTTGGTTTTGGCTTTCCCCAAGCTTTTTCAAGAGGGCTGTGAAGAAGAAGAATATAACAAGGTAGGGGGGGGGGAAAGATATAAAAAAAAATTAAAAAAAAAAATGGAGAGAAGAAAAATAAAAACAAAATTAAAGAAATTAGACATGCTTTGGACGCCCCCCCCCCCTCCCTTTGTTTTTTTCCGCCTTCCCTTACACCCCCCCCCCACCCCCCCCACCTTTCGCATAAGAGAGTCTACCGCTAGCATTCTCTCGCCATCCATGTGTATGAAAGAAGAAAAATTGAGCGAATGCTAGGGTACAAACACACACTAGTAAACAACATATTAGAAGGATATATTAGAGGCATGGCCCCTTGGTCTGTGGTCGGAAGTGATGCCTACGGGAGCAGCAATGGACGTGAATCGCAGTCGAAGAATCGGAATCCTTAGCACCCCATTGCGTTGCATTGGTTTGCTTCGACAGCACACTGACTTTGAAACATACCGATATAAAGGCAGTATTCAGAAAGATCCTTTGCTTTGTTCCCTCACAGCACCTTTGCCTACAGAAGCTTTTTACCTGCTGCCCTCCCCCGTCGCCTCGTCTCAATATCCCCTTCAGCAAGCCATTTAGCCGCCTTCACCAACTGGACGACGTTGATAAACTGTTTTCCAGCCATGACAGGGAACGTTACGCCTGCTATGACCCACGGCCAGAAGCTATCCATCTTATTTGCTCGCGCTAGTTCTAGGGCCCCTGGACTCCACGGACTTGCAAAAAGGGTTGAAGGAGATGGGTGTGCTGGGCCCCCTGGTTGTGGTATAAGACCGGGAGCGCCGTTAATAGGTTGGAGGAGAGAGGGCGATAGGATTGGGGAGGAGAAACACAGGAGGTAGAGAGCTAGGAAGAAGAGTTCGTTAAAGGCGCAGAAGAGGAAAAGCACTTTCTATATTTTCATAGCCAAAGTCAGCGCCCGAGCTCTTTGAAGCGCTCTGAAACAGACACTTGCACGTTGAAAGAGAAGAGTACCTACATTATTTGAATAGTACAGATTCAAAACCCAGCTTCTGCTCTCGTCGACCTTCTTGTGGCTCTGGCCAGTCCCACCCATAGCTAAAGTTGCATACATGTGCATATAGTGGCTCGCTAGATCCAAGCTGATCAGGCCCTGGAATAGGATAGCCCATCTTGGCCATGCAGAGCTCAGAAACACTAGAAGGCAAGCTGTGGTACATCGATCCGTCACCATGTCTAGGACTGCCCCGAAGCGCGTGGATTGATGGTAGTACCGAGCGGCAAGGCCGTCAAGAGCATCGAGCAAACAAGAGATGCTATAGAGAATAGAGCAAGTTCGAGGATGCAACGGCATGTAGTATAGGGAAGCTCCTGCGAGGATAATTCGGGAATACCCTGCAGCATGACCACCAGAGGTTAGCGAAAACATTCACACCTAGAGACTGAAGACTGGAGGGGAGACCAACCTATCAAATTAGGGATAAAGAGAAATATATTCTCCGTGGCCTCTGGTGTTTTCCGCAAATCGTCGGACAGTTGAGCACTGCCATTGCCATTCAGCAGCGGGTTTGTCTCTGCGAGCAGCGAGGCAGGACCCGGGCCTTGTTTTCTCGTTCTCCCGCCTGCCATATCGTGAAGTGTCTCTCTATTGTACTAGACAGAGCTCGGCGCAATTCCCGTGAAAAAGTCGTGTCTGCAGGCGTTGGCCCCGTATTCGCCAAGTGCCCTGAAGAGAAAAAAAAAAAGGGGAGCTTGTGAGGCAACCAGCAGGCAGACTTCTGCCAGTTATCGGACAATGCTGGGACCTGTTGCTTCCCTGCTCGACAGCTCTGCAGGAATATCCGTAGAGGTGTACGCGCAACTCCGAGATGCTGGGGCAGGATGCGCAGATGAGGCCCTGGAAATGGGGTAAAGGGATGCCCAGTCAGACTGTTACGGCGGCACTCAGACGACGCCGGGGGTCAGACTCTGCACAGAGAGAAAGAGAGAGTGTGTTGCTTGCTCGGGAGGAGGAGGAGATTGTCAGAAAAGCCCATCGGTGGGAGTGTCGAGTGTCGATGCCCATGCCAGAGCGACAGAGAGTTATGGCGTGCAAGACAAGGCGGCCAAGCTGTCTTTTTGGATGGGACGGACAGCGGATCTCTCCGGAGAGGCGCTATTCCCAATACGGGAACCTGCGTCATCCTGCACCAACTTGCACCAACTTGCACCCACCACCGACCTGACCTTCACCATCCCATTTACTTACTTACTACTGTCACTACCGTTACTACCGTTACTACTACTGGCTACTGGGAAACTCTAGGGCAACTCTAGGGCAACTCTAGGGCAACTCCAAGGCAGCTCCTAGAGAGAGTATATATGGATACGGGCCCACATGTTGAGTTGAGTGTGGAGTTGGCTAGCTAGCACAGCATAGAGTTCATGAGGGTTTATCAGAGTTCATGAGGGTCGCTAGCTGCTGCAGCGGGCTTGACTGACCAACCAAGCACACAATGTCCTGTGACGGACTGGATATTTATATATGTGTGTATATAACAGGTGTCTAAATCGCTCAGAAACACGGTCATAACGACAGTTTTCGAATGGAGCACGTCCACAATTGATGGGAAGGCAGGGTATCCCCCCCGCCCACACTCTTCCGTTTTTCTGCCCTGCCTGCAAACCCCTCCCCCCAGTCACCTACCAAAAACGCCGTCCATTCCGTCCTGCCACATCATACCGCCAGGAGATCCAGTCTCGTCAACGACGTTCAAGGAAAGCAGGAAGTTCCTAGCATAGAGCCTCAGCATGCTGAATTCTCTACACCCTCATCACTGATGCTCTTCCGCTTTTCAGCAGTGCTTCGGACGACCACCATCTTCTTCTCCATCAAGAAGCCTAGTGCCCCCATAATTGCCATCAAAAGTTCCAGGATGACTACTGCAATCATCATATACAAGGAGAACCGCTGCATCCCATTTTGTATCAGCGCCATATATAACAACGGGTTAGGAAGAGGGATGGGGATGAGGACTCACGCTCTCGTTACAAACGCGCTGGAAATTCGGTCTCGCGCCCTTAAAGAGATCGCCCCACTTGCAGCTCCAGGTCATCATCGTCTCGGCCTGGCTGTCATTTAGGACGAATCCATATGCGACACTGAATATACTAGCGATGAGGCCAGTCACAGCTGCCACAGAAACCAGTATATTTTGTAAGTTCACATGTGATCGTGGCTATAATCCAGACAGAAGCTAGCTGTTAGCAAAGACTAGTTTTCCCCGCTGTGGTCACACACGAAGCACGAGGATTGTGGCATTACCGATGGCATCAGAACTGATCCCAAAACCGCAATGCTCCCCAGGGCAACAACAGCGCCAGCACCGATCATTGCTTGTGTGCCTCTGTTGTCAAAATTTAACGGCCAGACCGACGGTAATCTATACTTTTCGAAATCATTTGTGTCCTTGTAGATCATGAGAGAGTTTGACGAGCAAGCTATAATGGCAATAGCACCGGCGAGCAGAAAGGCTGAGACGGCGACGCGAGCCTGGCGCTGCCTAGATCTCCGGACGAGGTAGTCCGCCTCCAAGAAGTCGGCGCTTGTGGTGCTAAAGCGGGATTTGGAAAACATAATGTGCAATTGTGGTGGTGTTTGTGGCCGGTGGTGCTGTGGTGCTGTGGTTATGGAAGGGAAAACCGGAGTAGAGAAAGGAAGTTTGAACAGATAAAACTGAAACCGAAACAATGAGCAGCACTGCGACTCCCTCAGGAAGGTGGGGGATTAATCTGGGGGAATTAGGATGCCTCTGTTCTTTTTAAGTCGCGAGGCCATGAGGGGGTCTATTCATAACAACCATGAGAGGTGGGAGGGTATGTATGTTGGACGCGCATCCCGCAGGCCAGTCGAGGCCAATGAAGGCTACAGCTAGGCTAGTTGTCGTTATTGAAACGCCCCGGGCCAACCACAGATTGTCGTGGCGCCGGGGGGGGGGGAAGGTAGGGAGAGGGGAGAGGATGGCCCTGGTTGGGGCATTCGAGTCGCTGGGACGATGGGTTTGGCCGGCGGCTACATAGTATGTAGGGCAGGGTGGAGAGGGTGGGAGTGGAGGGTGAGAGGGGGGGATTGGGGGGGATTGGGGGGGATTGGGGGATTGGGGCGATTGATTGTTGCATGGTTGCATCCAACCGAGCGCTTCCTCGCCCGCCCTGAAACGCTATCGCCGCCAAGAAAACACACACGGGCAGATAAGATCGTCAGCCGTAAGTTCCTGGCACAACTACTACCACTACTACAGTACTAGTACAGCGAACTAACTAACCAACTGCGTGCGTTGCGTGCGTGCGGTGGCGTGCGTTGCTGCGAGAAGGTGGGAGGGGGAAGGGCAGGCCACTCGGCGGGCCGGGTTATGTAATTACGTCTGGCGCCAAACGATTCGCCGATCGGGAATAGAAATTAGCCCTAAAGTAGTTCCTAAAGTAGTTCCTAAAGTACACTCTATATAACTAGTACATTTGTAGTTTGTTAGTTAGTTGCGCCCTGCAAGCGACCGGGATTTAAAAAAAAAACTGCAGGGAACACAATTTTGGTAAACGTCTTTATGTCGGGAAGAGAAGGGGGAGGGAGGGGGAGAAGAGAAGAGAGGCGAGAGGCGAGGAGAGGAGAGAAGAGGAGACGGACAGACAGACAGGCGGGCAGACCATGGATGGCGCTTCGGACACCGCCTCGCCTCCCCAGACACACACCTACATCCTACATACATATACACACACCCACACACCCACACACCCACATACATACATACTTCCATGGTGTTGGTGCCGCCGCCCCGTGTGAGCATTTGGGTTGGGTTGGGTTGGGTTGGGTTGGGTTGTTTGTACTGTAGTGAGCACGAGTCAAAGTCACGCCGCCAAGAGCCAAAAAAAAAAAAAGAGAGCAATAAAAATAAAATAAAAAAGAAAAAAAAAAAGAAGAAGAGTTTCTCGTGGTGTTTTATTTGTTTGTTTATTTATTTTATTTATTTTATTTATTTATTTATTTGTTTGCTTGTTTGCTTGTTTGCTTGGTGGGGGTATATATATACACCTATCTCTCTGCTCTGGATGGATGGATAGAAGCGGCACAGCAATGTTTGATGCGCTGCAGAGGATTCATTCTCAACTGCCGGAACACACACACACACACACGTGCACACACAATTTTGATTTTGATGAGTGAATAAGTGAGTGAATAAATAAATAAGCATGTAAATGTATGTATGTGTGTATGTAGTAGTAGTAGCAGCAGCAGTATCTTTTGCACGCGTGATTACGTGGTTATGACAGACATGTCCAGGAGCATGGCTATATATATATATATATTTAATACTTTAAACCGAGGGAGAAATGAAAGTCGAAAAACACAAGGGGAACACGCTGATATGCAGATCATATATATATAAAAAGGTTTTCCCAGTCCATATCGTCCGTACTATAAAAAAAAAAAGGGCAAGTTGAATACTCAAGATTGAAAGTCCCAAAGTCCCAAGCTGCCCGTCCCCACCTTCTACTACTACTGCTTCAAGCCCAATCTCATAAGGGGATAGGAATGTTTTTCCCCAAGGCTTTCGTGGTGTGAGTTCAAAGCCTTTGCGTGCGATAGGTTGGGAACAGCGGGTGCCTCGACCTCTGTTCTGATCGTATTGTAGAGATGTATCCGTGTACCCATAAAAAAAAAACGAATAGGCTTCCTCGGTCGAAGGAAGCAGATATGAAGTAACCAAGGCAACAATCAGTGTTAATTCGTCATCACAGATACCTTCACCAACGCAGAAGTTCCAACCTCGCCTTACTTACTCAAGCATTGAGTTCTTCACGCTTTGCAGCGCGAGATTGCATTTTTCCGGCTCATCCTAGGAAGACGGACTTTGCGGGAGAAAAATCATGGAAAGTTAGATGAAAATTCACGTCCGGAAGGATATCCTGTTCTAGGGTGTCTCCTCCTCCTTTATTGGAAAAAGTGTTGGATCTAGGTATGAGGTGTGTAGCTGAAATTGATTAAGAAAATTCTAACTACAAGATTCGTGTGTGTGTATGTGTGTGTGTGTGTGTGCATATACACGGCCACACGCTAGGTTTTATGATCGAGCATTATTATTATCCTTATGCTCCGGCGTGTTAACACGTTTCCAACAGAAAAGGCAGTGTTGAGCACCAGATGACGAAGGATAACTTCACGATGAGATTGTCGCAATGACTCAATGGAAGACCTACCCTAAGATGGAAGGCTCCGGGAAATACGTGGGCGGTCCGACCTCTGAGGTAGAGCTAGGTCATATCTGGTCGGACCTAAGGAGGCTGGTTGGTATCGAAGAGCTGGAATTGTTATCCAGACAACACAAGATCGGCAGGTGGTTCCTGCCATTTTTGACTGCAGTGTCAACAACACAAAACGAAGTCCTATAAGTAGTTAAACACCCCCCCCCCCCAGCCGGAGCAACAGCGTTATAAGAGTAGTTTCTTCTCCAACACAACTTGTACTATATTCCTACCCTATACACCACGTATTGGGAAGTTGAGGACCCTAAGCAACCCCTCCCTAAACGTACATATTTGTTATGGACGGCCCGAGCCAAGAGGTGCAACCAGCCCTCTCCCCCGATGAGCTCCGCTTCAAGGCTCGCTATATTCGTGATATCGTTGCACCAGTTCTTGCTAGTGCACCGGGCGAGGAGTTAGCTCCATACAGACTCGAAAACTTGCGTGATATATTTGCTGCTCTTGAGTCTACTCCGGTTACTATTCACACCCTAGAACACTCTCGGATCGATAAGGCAATGTTTGAGATATGTTCGCCGAACACGGGATGGCCGGAAGAATTTGTCATTCGAGCGCAGAAACAACTCGATCGATGGTCAACAGTCTTGGGGGACATCACCGACCTGAATCCGTCCCTCTGGTCGGCCGGAGGAAGGATGCATGGTATCGAGAAGGTTCAGAGGGCGCAGCGACAAAAGAATCCAGGGAAGGCTGAGCGCATCTTAGGTCTGAGTGACTATGGTGGACAATCAACTTGGGAATGGTCTGTCAACCTGACTCATACGAAGGATCCGCGAAGCTTTGGCCATAATGGCTTTGAGGTGGGAGAGTAAGTCATAGGCCGTTAAAACGCTCTGCATTCGGGAAGTAGGGGGATACAGCACTGACAAAAATTGCGCTCAAGTTGGTGGATACACCCAATCTGCGCTTCTAGGGACGGTGTAATTGGAAACACAGGTCGCATCACCGCTAGCGAACAAGGGGTATATGCCATAATCCTCACAAACAATGATGCGGTTGATATCGGGGAAGACACAGTCCTGTGCGAGTGGAATTCTAAAGATCACGAAGGTGATGTTATGGACGCACGAAAGCTGCTGAGAAACGTCCTTTCTCGCGAACCTATCAGGGTGCTCCGAACATCAAAACTAGGATCAAAATTGGCTCCCGTAGCTGGGGTGCGATATGACGGACTGTAAGTAGTTCCCACCGGGCTAAGGCCAATCACAGTCAGCAATTGCGTTCAATATGAGAGAGAAATATTAACACCCTTCCCTTGGTGGGCCACAGGTACAATGTGGTAAGACATGGCCTTAAGCGCGATGATGAGCAGCTGAGCCTTTACTTTGAGCTGGTGAGAGATTCCAATCAGCCAGACATGTCGGAAGCGTTGAAGCGTCCAATGGCGGAGGAGAGGGATGACAGCGCATTCTATCATAGAATTGGTGGGGGGGTAGTGGTTGGCGGTGGCCCCGCTATCTAGGAGGCAAGACGGGAGGAAGACCAGGACCGTGGAATACCTGCGACTCTGTATTAGTGTTGTAGTGGAGCAGCAGGAGTACTACGGAGCACGGAGCACAGGTATTTTGTACTTGTACATGCACAGTACATGGTAGGATAGTTGAAAACAACGACGGATTGGCTGCAGAAAGGACCTGGGTCTAGAATCCCGCGATGGTGAGCCAATAAAACACCTGGCAGCTCGGCTGCCGCGACAGAGCCCATCGCCAGCCCCAACCCCAAGCCCGTCCACATGCGGAAGTTAGTAGCGAGTGCCCCGTCTTCCCCTTCATGAATGGTGCAGAGAATGGCGGTCACCAAGACATGTGCTGCAGACTGGAATTATACTCTGCGGCCTCGTTGCTACATTCGGGGTAGTACACACGCGATGCACGGTGGGTGGCTGCGGAGAAAATCCCCACCGGCGGAACAGGCGAGGGGAGTATCAAGAATGGAGCGCTCCGTAGTTCCAGTTTTCCGGGCTTCGACCTGCGTTGCTTGCTTGCCTACTCTACGGATACCCGACTCATCATCTACTTAATCTTCTGTCATTCTGCACATGCTCCATTCTTCTCCTTATCCTTCTTCTCATCCTTCTCCTCCAGGTTGCATGCCGAGAAGCCACCCTTACTTGTTTGCTGACGGGGCATAAAGGTAGATCACTAAGCCGGTGCCGTTGTTTGCTCTAGGCTGCCTATTGTACTCGATTGCCCTTGTGCCTGCCTGGGTCTTCTCGGTATCCAAGGTGTTTCTACGGGACATATCTCACCTAGACTATGAGCTACTTACACCATCATCAGTCTTTTGTACGAATGCTCCGTGTGATCGCAGGTCAGTAGTTTTATTAGGTCACTTTTCCAGGCCTCCGCGCGGACCCGATGTCTCCAATCAACTCCAGGTGTGCAAATGCCAACCGCAATGCACCATTGATTGATATCGAGGACGACGATGGAGGAAAGCGTAACGGGGACGTCCTTGTCAATATCGACGGTTCGGTTGACGGTTTAATTGAAGCACAAAGCTTTGATCGGGTAAGGCCGTACAACGATTGGCCGAACGACATAGGAGTAGGTCTATTTCATACCTATCCCCGATCCAAGGAAATGTTAGGTATTAACCTTGAGCGTCAGTTTGATGTGGTCCACGAAGAGCGAATTCCAGTGGAGCTCAGAGTGACCGGGTACATACCTGCGTATGCCGCAGGCACCCTATACCGCACCGGTCCTGGTGGCCGCGAAATCATGACGGAAAAGGGCACTATATGGAGCCTGAACCATTGGTTCGATGGCTTCACGCAAGTCCACCGTTTCCAGATACTTGAACCTGATCCAGCAGATCATTCAGCTACTACACGGGTTTTTTACAACTCTCGCCGCGGCACTGACGGCTTAATTGAGGAAATACGTCGCACGGGCAAAAACCCTAGCTTCTCGTTTGGTCAAAAGCGTGACCCATGCGAAAGCTACTTTTGGAAGATCATGACAATGTTCCAAGGGAGACCCACAGACACAGTTCCTCCAGACACACGGAACACCGGTGTCACAATTTCAGTCAACCCACCTGGGTTTCCCTCTAGGAGGCAGGTCAGCGAAAAGGAGATACAAGGGCACACTTCGGGGATACGGTCATTATGGAACAAGACAGATTCTGCCATGCTCAAGGAAATCCACCCCGAGACCCTCGAACCTATTGGCGTTACGCTTCAACATAGGCTTCATCCTGACCTTCAAGGGGCGTTCTCTGCTGCGCACGCCAAATCTGATCCTGTCACGGGAGACCTCTTCAACTACAACCTCAAACTTGGGAAAAACGCTATATACAAAATCTTTCGGTGCTCTGGCGCAACGGGGGAAACGGATATTATTGCTACTATTACGGGTGCCCCAGGGGCCTATCTTCATTCCCTATTCCTCACTGAAAACTTTGTCATCTTGTGTGTTTGGGGCAGCCACTATGCCAACTACGGGCTAAAAGTCTTGTGGGAGAGGAACATCGTGGACGCCATCGCTGACCTTGACCCGAGGGATCCAAAGAAGAGATCAAAGTGGTTCGTCATCGACCGGCATCACGGCAGAGGTGTCGTCGCAGCCTTTGAGGGTGACAATTTTTTCTGCTTTCACACGGTCAATGCGTATGAAGAAAGGAGCAAAGAAGACGGTAAAGTGGATATCATACTCGACCTGATAGTATATGAAAATATGGACGTATTAAAGAGATTTTATTTCGAGAACATCAGATCAAGCTCCCCTCGTGCTCGGGTCTTCTTCAGTGAAAAGGGGGACACCTCACGTGGTAACTTGAATCGGTGGCGTCTCCCCGGCGTTAACATCGACGGCCCACGAGGGCCAGGTACTGCCGGTAGCGATCACAGTTGTTCTGCTAGCTCTTGGTCCAAAGCCATCTTGGAATGGGAGGCGCCGAAGGACGAGTCCGTTGAACTACCCACCATAAATCCAAAATTCATCACAAGGGCCTACCGCTATATCTATGGTGTAGCCGACCGAGGCTTCAGCACGTTTGTCGACGGTCTTCACAAGTACGATACGGAAGCTCGTACGGCTCTAACCTGGGAGTATCATGGACAAAATCCTGGCGAACCTATCTTCGTCCCGGATCCCAGGGGGAAGGAGGAGGATGATGGTGTTCTACTTAGCGTAGTGCTCGATGGCCACACCGGCAGGAGCTACCTGCTTGTATTGAACGCGAAAGACATGCTTGAGGTGGGGCGGGCAGAGATGGTGAGCATCCAACCCCTAATCTACTCTAGCTAGAGTCCCGCTAGTAACAATAAGGGCCAGGATCTCACTGTAGGGTTCTGTTTCCACGGCACGCACTTTCCTGCGAACGCAAAGGGTAATTCGATCCATTGCTGACGGGGCAACGGTGGGTTCCTTATGTATTAGATGAGTGGCCAATGTGGCGTTTGGTACGCTGAAACATTATGCCGTCCTGTCGGGTTTGTAGCTATTTGGTTAATTCAGAACGTTTAGACCACGCGTAAGCACAGTATTGTATGTATGTATGTACTACTGTACTGTACATGCATACAATATACCTCTAGGAAGCCTGTCTGGCAGCTGGCAGCCGTGACTAGTAGCTAGCCTCAGACCGACATTGCCTTGCTTGTCGGAACCCACTGACGAGCAAGGTGTTTCTTGATTCTGAGGTATAATTCGATTGGGCGAGCGCGTGGCTTCATGTTCATGTTCAGACAAGACGTAGCTCAGGGCGGGGAAACGGTCCAGATCTACGTGGGCGATCGACCAGCTGCAGAACGTGCCCGTTGCTTGCGTGGCTGGTGGCAGATCCGCTTGGTTTGTTGGGGATGGGCGGGGGGATGGTGGGTCTGGGCCCTGTTGCGCACCCGTAAAACAGCGATCCAAGACTGCCCAAGAGAGCTAGGCAAACAGCTCCCCGCGCGTCTAATTGGCCGATGCCGGCCGCAGCGATCACCCCGCCTGCCAACCGGCTGCCCCGGCGGTCCAGGCGGCACGGCGCCAAGAGCATCAAGTTGGCATCTCGAACGTGCATCTCGAATGTCGCGTGTGATATGGCTGATCAGTCTGCGTCAAAATATCACTTGGAAGCTATGCAGCCCGGCGGACGCTGCTGGTAGCACCAGGTTTCCTGCGGTGAGGATCCGTAGTGCTGAGATAAGACAAACGGGCTTGTACGGTATCGGCTAGGACATTACGTCGCCCGCGCTGCAATTCGATTGAGCCCCTTCCACAGCATCATTGGCCACGTGAGAGGCGATCCCTGCCGCCTTCCGGCCATTGTAGTGAAGATAAAGAGGGGATATCTCGCCCGCGGCGCCGTTGCTGCTTCAATCACAGCTGGTTCACCACTTCTGCTCCTCAGTTCTGTCCCTGTTCGCCGCATCTCCAGACGGGCCCAACAAGCATTCTGTGTGACCCTTTAGCGAGCATCAACAAGTGCCGCTCCCCTTCCGTTCTCCATCACGGATTTCGGTTCCACGGCTGTACCCAAAAGCCATTCTCTTGAATGGTCACTGTATCACCTCCGCCCGCCGCCGACGAAGCGAATGAACCGCCATTACGCTCGTCCAGTCGTGACCCGAACGACCCCATTCCTATCGCCCTGCCAAGTGCACCAGGCTCCCCTTGCACCTCTTGGCCCGGCGTAGGAGCACGATCCGATCTCACTCCGGGCTGCGGTCCAGACAGCAGCCTGCAGCTGCAGCTGCAGCCCGCCAGAACCCGCCGCCTGTCCACAGGGAGTGACGACCACAAAGCTGGCGGAAAGCAACAAGAATCCGTTGGCAGCTTCGCTGCTGCGGTAGCTCCGAGACCCAAAGACCAAGAGGGCAGCGTTAAGAACACGCGGGATACCGCAGAAAGGGAGCAAGGCAATAGCAGCGGCAGTGGGAACAACGGGGAAGCTGTTTCCCAGGAGTTGGTCTGGGAAAGACAATTGGACTTTGCCCACACTATCGAGTTTGACACGATCGCGAAAGGGCTCGAGGTGAATCTGCAGCATGGGCTCAGTACTACCGAAGCGGCATCTCGTCTTGCGCGAGATGGGCCGAACAAACTTGAGGAGGATGAGGGGGTATCCGTTTGGAAAGTTTTGTTAAGACAGGTGTCCAACAGCTTAACTATGGTGAGTGCTCCTGCCCTTGTATTGAGATGCCGTCCGAGCGTTGTCCAGTTAGCCACTGCTGGTCTTGCTATTACCCATTACCCTCTTAGGTGCAAAACTAATCTGTATACCCAATTCTCTCCCCTGGGTGTCTACCACCTCACTCGAGCAGCTTTATCACTTGCGCAATAAAGGCAAGCCAACTTACGGAAGGCAACTTGCGGAATAAAAGCAAAGGGAAGCCAGCGAAGTGGGGTGGAAATGTCCTTCGCGTTGTTGTAAACCTGCTACCTAGCTTTTGACTCTTTGGAAGGCCATTATCTAGATATTATGCGCCAATATCTCAACAAAGCATTCGTGTTCAGCTGCATAGCTCTAGCTATTCAAACTTTAGAGAGAGGACAAAAATCCAAACTCGAAAAGAGAGATTTTGCACCACTATCACCTTTTATTGCGCTCATTTATTCATTGCTAGTCCGCTTTGTTGGGTTTTTTTTTCTCTAAAAGGCCATGTTTCAGCAAGATGGAGCAGCAAGCCATGCTGTTGCTCAGAGGCAAACTGACCTTTTTTTCCTTTTTTACGATAACAGGTACTACTTATAGCGATGTTGCTGTCATATTCAACAACAGACTTTATTGAAGGAGGTGTCATCACGGCGGTGATCCTGCTCAATGTCGTCATTGGGTAAAGCTTCACACCCTTCCCTCAAGGCGCATTCGCCGTTCCTATCTCTAATGTTGCTCTGCAGCTTCGTACAAGATTACCGTGCGGAACAGACGATGCAGTCCTTGCGTCGCCTTTCTGCCCCCTATGCCACAGTCATTCGTAATGGCGGCCAAATTGAGTCTATCAGGTCCGAAGAGCTGGTCAGGGGCGATCTGGTTAAGGTTACAATTGGCGATCTAGTCCCAGCTGATCTGAGGCTTTTTGAAGGGATGAATCTCGAGACTGATGAGGCACTCCTTACCGGAGAGTCGCTGCCTGTCGCCAAATCGCCCGCTGCTCTGTTCTCTAACCTCGACATGCCAATTGGCGATAGGGTAAATATTGCATATTCGTCTTCTACGATCACAAAGGGTAGAGCGACCGGCATTGTCATCTCCACTGGTATGGCAACAGAGGTTGGGAAGATTGCGCAGCTGCTCCGAGACAAGCCTATCGAGAGCAAAAGCAAAAACGCCGTTATTCGGACGCTTGCAAATTTCTGGCTAGGGTTTAGGAAGATTCTAGGCCTCGAAGATGGCACTCCCCTGCAGATCAAGCTGAGCAAATTCGCCTTGATGCTGTTTGGTCTGGCGATCTTGTTAGCCCTCATTGTCTTTTCTGCGAACAAGTGGAAAATCCACAGCGAAGTACTCATTTACGGCATTTGTGTCGCCGTTGCCGTCATCCCGGAGTCTCTCATTGCGGTCCTGACAATTACAATGGCTGTCGGTACCAAGGCAATGGCCAAGGGGCACGTCGTCGTTAGGAAAATGCAAGCCTTGGAGGCAGTCGGAGGGGTTACGAACATTTGCTCTGACAAGACTGGGACTTTAACTCAAGGCAAGATGATTGCGCGGAAAGCTTGGATTCCTGATTTAGGCACCTTATGTGTGCACGACGTGATGCATCCGTTCGACCCCAATAGCGGGTATGTCAAACTCAACGGTCGCGAGGTTTTGCATTCCGGGTGGGCAAAAAATGGCGGCATCTTGGATGTATTCCTCGACGCTATTGCCCTTTGCAACCTTTCAGTCGTCACCAAGAACGAGTCCGTAGATGGTCCGTCTATATCAGGAACCAGCGACTGGTCCGCCGTTGGAGAGCCAACGGAGATTTCACTTCAGGTGCTTGCCACGCGTTTCAATCATGGGAAAGCCGTGTTGGAGGAATCTGGGCACTGGTCGCTACTTGAGGAGCATCCGTTCGACTCTTCAGTCAAAAAGATGTCAGTGGTCTACAGGAACCACATTACTAACTCCATCGAGGTCTTTCTCAAGGGCGCTGGCGAGGTTGTCATCCCTAGCCTTGCCGTCTCAGAAGCGGAAAAAGCGAACATACACGCCATGGTCGAGGCCATGGCTGGCGAGGGCCTCCGCGTTCTTTGCATTGCGCATAAGACTCTACCTAGCAACTATGTGACGCAGCAATCAGCTCGCGATGAAATCGATCGTGATCTCGGTTTTGTCGGCCTTGTCGGCCTCTACGATCCCCCCCGTGCTGAAACCGCCAGTGCTGTCCGGAAATGTCAGGTAGCTGGCATCAAAGTCCACATGCTGACAGGCGATCACATACGGACTGCCGAAGCCATAGCTCGTGAAGTCGGTATTGTTAGTCCAGACATTCCAATGCGGAACGGAAGGAATAATGTTATCATGACGGCAGGAGATTTCGATAACTTATCCAATGTCGAAATTGACAACATGGAAGAGCTCCCTCTGGTCATTGCAAGATGCAGCCCCACTACCAAAGTTCGTATGGTTGAGGCCCTTCACAGACGTAAGGCCTTCTGTGTTATGACTGGAGATGGCGTGAATGATGCACCAGCCTTGAAGCTCGCAGACGTAGGAATAGCAATGGGTATTACCGGTAGCGATGTTGCGAAAGACGCTGCAGATATGGTCTTGACCAACGACGATTTCGCATCCATTGTGAGGGCTGTTAAAGAAGGGCGGAGATTGTTTGATAACATACAGAAGGCAGGCCCGCCCCCACCACTTCTATACTCTCCAAATCTAACCACGACCGCAGTTCTTGATGCACCTTCTCATTTCAAACATATCTCAGGTCATCCTACTGCTCATTGCGCTTGCGTTCAAAGACGGAAATGGGAACTCCGTATTCCCCTTGTCACCACTAGAAATCTTGTGGGTAAATATGATTACGTCTTCCTTCCTTGCCCTCGGTCTCGGACTAGAAGAGGCACAGCCGGATATCATGCTCCGTCCGCCGCACGACAATGCGGTCGGTGTGTTCACGTGGGAGTTAATAGTGGACAAGATGATTTACGGCACTTTCGTGGGCATCCTCTGCCTTGCCAGCTTCGTTGGCGTCGTTTACGGTGGGGGCAAGGGAAATCTAGGAACAAATTGCAACCAACGATATAATGACACTTGTGAGGCCGTATTTCGGGCCCGGGCAACGGTGTTCTCCGTCCTGTCTTTTCTACTGTTGGTCACAGCATGGGAAGTGAAACACTTCTCCCGTTCATTGTTCAACCTAGATCCGACTCGGCACAAGGGTCCCTTCGCCATCTTTCCCGCACTTTGGTACAATCGCTTCCTCTTCTGGGCCGTCACCGCCGGTTTCGTAATCACCTTCCCCGTCGTCTATCTCCCAGTCGTCAACGTGACTGTCTTTAAACACCTCAGCATAACCTGGGAATGGGGCATTGTCGTTGGCTGCGTGGCCCTCTACCTCGCGCTATTCGAGAGCTGGAAGGCGGTTAAACGCCGTCTCCGCATCGGCTCGGGCAAGAACAACCACCTTACGCTGGGCGACGCTGAGGCTCGAGCCGGCTTGGTGGCCACCGTGGATAAGGATTCCTACGGGAGCCAAATCACAACAAGAACGAATACACTGGTTGACGGAATGGAAGGTCACAGCTTGCCAAAGGCCTAACGTCACCCTGAGAAAATCTGCACATAGAAGGAGGAGGTTTCTTTTCCTCTTTTCCTCTTTTCCTTTTTTTTTCTTTTTTTTATTCTCCCAAATTGAAAAAACAAAAACCCGCAAACGCACATCACCACAAATTGAACCCAAAATAAACGGCCTCCATTTCTATTTCTCTTTTGCCTTTTCCTTTTCTTCTTTCCATTTTTTTTTTTTTTTCCAAACGAAAAACTTATAAAAATCTAAAACCCCCATAAATGAAAAAAAAAACAAAACTTTTTTTATATATTCTACACCCCTCTCTCTCGTCTCCCCTCTCCTTTCCTTTCCTTTCCTTCCCTCCCACCTTTTCACCGTTCCAACACGCACGCACGCACGCACGCACGCACATTCATGTCATATAAGCAATCCTAGTCCACACAATATATACAGTATACAAAAAAAAAAAAAAAAAAAAAAAAACCACAAAAACACAAAACACACGGCAGCAGCAGCAGCAAACCAAATCCAAAAAAAAAAAAAACAGCAAACCCCTTACTTAATGCCTTTGTCCATCCCCCCCCCTCCTTCCCTTTGGCGCCATGTGCTTTTCCGGGGGAAGGGGGGGGGGGAAAGGAGGAGGGGAAACCCTCTCTCTCTTCACAAATTTTTATTTTTTATTTTTTTTTATAAACTAAAAAAAGGATCTGATTTTTCTCTTGCCTTCCGTGACTTTTTTTTATGGAATATTTTTACCTACTCTATTTTTTTTTTTTTTTTATTTGAAATTTATTTGAAATTTATTTGAAAGTTATTTTTATTTATTTTAAATTTATTTGATTTAATTTAATTTAATTTTAATTTTAATTTTTTTTATCCCCCTAGGTACATACATGTACGGTGTAACTAGATGGATGAAAAATAGTAGTGTGTAGTAGAGGGGGAGATTGGAATAAAAAATTAAAATAAAAATAAGAATTAGCTTCCTGTAGCTGCTTGAGTTCGTGGGAAATATTTTTTTTTTTTTCATGTATAAGCTGAGGTTGTTCTTTTGCTCGAGCAGCGCTATTTCTACAGTGGGTTGTTTGTTCGTCCTACATCCTACATCCAAGCTGGGCATCCCTCCTCGATGGGCTTTTCTGGTAATCACTCGCTATGTTCTTTGATCATTCTGCCAGCTGTTCCTAGTAAGTTAGTCATTATGTTATCGAGGGAGCTTGTCTCGTCAAGGAGACTGTTGTTCTCTGCGTACCGCATTCCTAGGCTTTGGCTTGCTAGCTAGCGGTAGGGGTGGAGGTAGGGCTCCCACCCCAAGCTCTCGCCTCTTCGGTGGTGGCGGGGGAGGTTTCTTCTTGCCTGCTGTCGTAGATGTTTCGGGCGCTGTAGAGCTAGAAGACGGACTTTCTGCTTGCGTGTCCGCTCTGTTTGGTGGCACTTCGGGACCTGCTGCATCTGACTGGCTTCCGGAATACGCATTTGCGCGATCAACTACGCTATACTTCTTATTCAGGCTGTCCGCCGCTTTCCACCCCCGCGCCACCTGCTCTCCGTGTCGCTGTCTGAAGTTGTCGGCGGTGGAAGCTGCAGATCGCGCATCGGCAAGCGAGACAGAAGACGGGTCGTTTCGAAGAGATTGTGCGGTGCGCAATGCCGCCTGCTTCTGGGCCAATGTTGTGCCTTCGCTGGGCGAATCGGTTTGGACCCGCGTTGTAGAGAGCTTGGAGAACTTTGACTGCAGTCCATTGAGCTGCCCGCCCGATGCAGGTGATGCACTGCGTGCGGCCGGTCCGCTAGCTGCATTCGTGCTTCCTATATTGAATCCAGGAACTGAGAGCCCCGCCTGACCGAGTCGGCCTAGCGCCCCCTGGTTGAGACTCGCGCCACCCGTGTTCTTGATCGTCGGGCGTGTATTGATATCATAAGCTGGGGGAGCTGTTGGGCCTGAGTTTTGTCTTGGCGGGAGTCTTGGAGGCAGGTTGGGTCTCGGAGGGCCATCTGTAGACGCATTCGCGCTGCTGGCGTCCGCCGTCTGCCTCCTCGCCGGTGGTTTGGGCGGATGGTCTGTAGCGAGGTAGGATCTTGGGGGTCTTGGGGGCCTTGGTGCTACCTCCTCGTCCTTGCCCTCGACAGCTTCCGCCTCTGCTTTCTGTCCGGCTTGGGACTCAGACGGCGCCAGAGGCTTACCCCAGCCGCTGGTATCGGGCTCGACTACTCGTTTTGGAGGCGGGCCAAACGCCGCCGGGTCTTTGAGGGTTGACAATGGTCGCGATACGTGATCGGGATTCCTGGTCGTGGCGCTCTTTCCTATGCCCACCCAGTCTGCCTGCCGGATGATCCCAATGCGATTAGGTTTCTGGCCGCAACCGCCACCACAGTCACCCACATTCGGGAGAGGGACATACCACTTGATTTATGCCTTTGTTCTCCGCTCGCCAGCTTTCCTTCCTCCCGTCCTTCCCCTTCGGATGCCAGCCGCCCTTCACAACATCCTTGAGGCCGCTCATGCTGCAGAACGGTGCGGTGGCTGGGGTGGGGGATATGGGGAGGGAGACGTGATCCGATATTGGGCCCCACAGCGAGGATCAGGAACTAAGGAACTAAGGAACTAGGCTGTTCAGGGCGATCGGCAGCGCAGCCAATCACCAATGAAGCCGTCGGACGCCACCGCGAAGGAGCTGCCTGGGAGCTGCCTGGGAGCGTCGGAGGAGGAGCGGGAGATGGTGCAGAATGGCTGGTGGGTGCAGAATGTGCAGAATGGGTGCGGTAGCGCTGGAATGGGCTAGTGGGGCTCCAGCAATAGGTGACAAGTGCGTGACACTGCGTGACAACTGCGTGACGCTGGCCAGCAGCTGGGGGGAAGAACACCGGCTTTCGGTGATCGCTCGGCTTTGGGGGCCCGTACTTGCCAGCTCCACCCCATCTGCCTTCCGTAAATAGCGAGTTGTGTACAGATGCCCGGCGCTGACTGGATGGGTTTGGCCCCGCCGCCCTGCAGTGCCCGCACTTTGGCAAAGCTCGCTATGCACCGCGCCAACCATGCCCATTTCCGAGCTCTCAGCCTTTGGCCTTCCCGTAGCACAAGTAGAGTTGCATCGGGGCTTGGGAGGAGGGCTGTGTCTTGGGTGCTGGTGCTGCGGGGTTTGAGATAGGATCAGGTTTGCTGCCATCCACCATCTACAAGCCGTCTCCTTTCCTTTCCTCTCTCTCCTTCCACCCCCCTAGCTACCTGTTCAGAATTCCTGTCGCTCGCTCCTGAGATCGAAAGATACAATTTGCTCTGTTGGGACAGTCGTTGTCAGTTGCGAAGCCAGTTGCAAGAAGATAAGCGTAGCTCCGCTAAAGACATATATACAACGGGTGCGTTGAATCGCTCTGAGTTCCAGCTGCCGGCCAATCTAACACGCACCGGCTTTGCACACAGAGCAGCCCTCAACCTATGAGCAGGATGGGGTACACTCCTCCGCAGTTTGGGGATAATCCTGGGGGAGACCGCAACACCCCATATCCTCAACAACGGCCTCCGCAATCAAATTTTGGTCCTCAGACAATGGTCTACACCGCGACTGCACCGGCCCAGACGGTCACCAACTCTGGTGAACTGCCCAAGTCGACCCAATACGTAACCTATGCTACGACGTACATGATTAGCCCCTCAACGGTGGCTACAGGTACTGACGCTGCTCTGCCCCTTCGTCAGGACGCCCAAAGTGGCCTCCGTGGTGGCCGTCTTGCTGCCGCAGTAGGCTTTCCCGTCGCTAGCGTTTTCGCTCTCTTTCTGGTCGGTTTATTTCTCCTCAAGCGGCGGCGCGAAAAGCGAAAGTCAAAAATGACACCGGAGATGGAGAACGTCACTGGGCTATCCCCACAACCGCCATTACCAAAGGTTTCTGATTGCCCACCAAAGGATGACTACTCTACTCCGGGGCACCCTCCGATAGATCTAGAGCGGCCTCTGCCTGTGGCTTTTCCAAGTGAACAGTCGGAAAACAGTCCCGGACGGCACCGACCTTTCAGTTACGCAGGGTATTTCTCTGGGATCGACACATCTGCGGCTGAACCCCAACACGTTCCTGTGAATGGCCTCTCACACCGATCAATGAGCCCCGATCCACCACCACCATATACGCCACCACATGAGTCTAGGATGTCCCCCTCAAATCGCCTGGCTCACCCGCGGCCCCTCAGTGCTACATCTCTGCTGTCACAGACAGGCATGCCTTTGCATGGTAGACGGGAGATCCGCTCGCCATTTGCGGACCCAGAAGATGACGATGCTGAATCGCAAACGCCTTCTATCGACAGGAATGAAGTTATCAGGAGAAGAGGAACAGACGACATGTCTGTAGCATCGAATATTTCGGACAGGGACGGGGAAGCATTAGTACATCAGATGGTCTGATGACATTTATAGAGCTGTACCACCCAGGAAATTTCCGTCATTTAATTCTAATTTACAGAGGATCTGGACGATGAGGTGTTACGTGTGTAACACGCCCCGACTATGGATACCTTAGTTGGTCTATGTGAATAGGGACTTCCATTTTGGTTAGGGCTGTGTGTTTTGGTGGGGCGCCTAGAGGATATTTAAAAGGCCCTGCGCACACAGCTTGCTATCGTTTTATTTTTGGGGTGTATTGGAGTTTGGGGGGATATTTTGGAATCGGATAGCATGATAATGAAAGCTTGTGGGAGTTAAATTCCAAAATTTGCGTCGGCACGATAGTGGTAGTTGTCGTGTATGCCACCGGTAGCAGTCCTGGATTTCCCTGTCCACATCGGTTGGGCCATGCGGCCTTCCCAGGCTTTCTATCGATAGTAGCTTGTCGCGAAAAACTATGTGGTATGCATGTATGTCGTTGTTCCGAAGTTACATGTACAATGGGAGGTGATATCATGTGCCGGGGAGTCACTTGGTAATAACGTCATCAATGTGCATTCGGAAACAGCCCGATTCGCCAGACCCAACTCGATTCAAGCAGCAGCACCCGGAGCAACCCCAACATCCAGAAGTCGAGTTGTGTGTCTCCTCCCCTCCGCGAACCAGAGGTGCCGAGAACAGCAGGTGTCATAGCTTCGAGCCAGGCGTTGCACAATTAGATTCGGAAACCAGAGGGCAGACTCGGGTAGTTACGAGGCTGGAGCTCTTGGTAAGCCCCGGTCCCACCCAAAATACTAAAAATGTTACTAGTAAATTCCCATGTTTGCCCTCCACTGCTGCTGGATTTTCGTGCCCACTGTCGCTCGCTATCCGATAGCTAGCTGCTGAATAACTGGCCTTAAGCTGTGAAAGTCCTCTTTTCCTTTCCCTTTTCTCTTTTGAGTGCTGCCTAAAATGCATTGGGTCTTCTCATTTCTTCTCGCCATAACTGTCGCGGTGGGAGCGTTGGGCTGCAATGACTGCTATGGACTGCAGAAGGATATCGTGTTATCACGTAACGTACGTCGCATGCAGCCAGAAGCCCTATCTGCAGTCACACAGCCTCGGGCTCCACTTGAATGGGGTCAAATTAATTTTCTACACACGACGGATACCCATGGATGGCTAGAGGGCCACCTCAAGGAGCAGAATTATGGCGCCGATTGGGGAGATTTTGTCAGCTTCAGCAAGCAAATGAAGCGCAAGGCGAGGAGTTTGGGGGTTGACTTGTTGTTGGTTGATACTGGTATGTTCCAAACTGGACGCTTATTTGAAGGTTCATAATGATGAGAAAATGCTCCTTCACATAATTTGACGCTTGCTATCCTGCTAGGTGATCTTCATGACGGGGCCGGGTTATCAGATGCTACGTCTCTGAATGGGAATGTGTCGAATATCATATTTGAGAATATTGATTACGATCTGCTAGCTATCGGTAGGTACTATCACCTAGACATCTAATGAATGAGATTTAGTTTGGATTAATTTTGGTAGGCAACCATGAACTGTACGTGTCTGAGGTCGCGTATAACACATTCTACCAATTCAGCACGGTCTACGGAGATAGGTACCTTACTAGTAATGTCGAGATTATGAACCCGGTAACAAAGCAGTTCGAATACATCGGGAGCAAGTATAGATATTTTACTACACATTTTGGTGAGCCCCAAATAAAAAACCTAAGCCCACTGTTTCTAGAGGCTAACACTTTCCTTAGGTCTCCGAATAATGGCGTTTGGTGTGCTATTCGACTTCAATGGTAACTCCAATGTTTCTCGCGTTACCAAGACAGCGGATCTGGTGGAGCAACAGTGGTTTCGGGACGCCGTGAACTACACAAAGCCCATCGACCTCTTTGTCGTTATCGGCCACAATCCTATAAGGCCAACTGCAGCAACGAGCACGTTCGGGTTGTTATACAAGACAATTCGGGAGATGAGGCCTGACGTTCCGATTCAAGCCTTTGGTGGCCATACCCACATTAGAGATTTTTACGTTTACGATGACATGACCACTGGACTAGAGTCAGGTAAGCTCTCTGACCTTACCCGCGTATTATATGGCTGACTAGGATTGAGGCCGCTATTGTGAGACCCTTGGCTGGTTATCCATTAGTGGTATTAAGTCCCCCACGTTCAGAGGGAGGCAGATGCCTAATGGTGTTCCAAATCCAACCCGCAAGGCTGTTCCTACCAGCACTGGGGATCCAACTAGATCGCTTCCGTCATCAACTCCAACAAACTCTTCCGGTCTTGTTTATGCACGCCGTTACCTGGATTGGAATAGGCTCACTTTTATGTATCACACTGCAGCTTGGGATTTCGATTCGCAGACCGGTCTTCAAGTAACCGACGAAGTTACTAGGGAACGAAAGAATCTTAAGTTATCGACGCTCTTTGGTTGCGCGCCAACTACCTACTGCCAATACTGTCAGCCATTTGGGGCACCAGGGAATATATACACACTCATGGAAATAGCGTTGGCCACAACTGTCGTGGACGAATCAAGAAGGGATATCCCAAGGCTTATCCTCGCCAACATTGGGACGATCAGATTCGATCTTCCTAAGGGGCCATTTACCCTTGATGACTCATATATTGTGAGCCCTTTTAACGACGCATTTCAGTTCATTCCAAATATGCCTTATAGTATAGCCAAGGTAAGTGATAGGTATTCAGGTGTTGTAGCCTAGCGCGAGAACTGACTAGTGCGCAGCAAGTTCTAGGAATCCTCAACGCTGGCCCTGTCCAGAAACGGGAGTTTGGCCAGGATCTCGGCTTCAGTTCCCAGGACGCTTGTCTCGACCCTCCAATCACCCACAATTATGCAACAGGCAAAGCACATGCCGGCAGCCGCCTCCTGCGTCGTCAAAGCACACAGTTATTTCCGGGATACACCACCCTTGACGACTTTGGCACCGACGGCGACGACACTCCCCATACCGAGATCCCTAATTTCACCCAGCCCAACGATGTCCAAGCAAACGCTTCCTTCCCAGAGGACGGCTCAGACCCTGAGACGGTGGATCTTGTGTTCTTGGACTTCATCGCGAGCTATATACTCTCTGCACTTAAAGGCGCAGGAGGCAATTATACGATAGGGGATGTGAGGGATTATCTACCAAAGAACTTCACTACGAACAGTTATTTGCCTGCGTATGCGAAGGTGGCTTGGCAGGAGAATATGCCGAATTGTCCGGTGGGGATAGGGATTGGTAGCTAAGAGCTAGGATTCTTTGATGTTCGAAGCATTTGATTTCTAGCATACATATTTGACCTCGCAAGTGAATGGGACTAAAGATAAAATACGTCGGGTACATACATGTTAGTGATCCATTTCCCAGGCCTAGCTATTATTTTAGCAAGACGGTTGGGGGGTCTTAAGATAGTTCACAAATGCACTTGAAGCGCCGTGTACTAGTAGTAGTTGTGTAGAGTGAGATGGACGGAAAGCTCGATTGGGATAAGATAAGATCTGCGCTCAGGGATGTTGTCGCCAACCTTACGATGCCAAACCAAAATGCATTTTGTTCCTTCGCAACATAGTGCCCAGTGCCTACATCCCCCCAGAATGTCCCTCTATCATGAAGCAGCTTCCATACTTACTGGACCTACTGATTCCGGAGGCCCTCTCAAGTCCCGTATCTATAACAACAAGACCCTTAAGTCCTCGCCTGCATATCTATACGCCTTGGTGAGCGAGACTCTCAAGTGGGGCGATGTATTGAGAGAGGTTGTAGAGCGGTCACAGCTTCTGAGCATGGAGAGGAAGGTCCGTAGTATTTTCGCTCACTCGGGTTTGGCGATTGGCGCTAACTCTCGGTACATAATGATTGTAGTTGACGCCTATTTTAGCAGTACTTTTAGTCCATGACTTGTTGCTCAGGAATGAAATAGCCGCCACGGCATCCCACCCATTGAAACTTGCAGTCACTAGACACAAAGCAAGGTTAAACGCCGAGTTCGTAAGGGCGCGTCTACGGCGTGGGTTTTCGTCAATTGATGCACTAAGAGCCAGCGTAAACTTGAATGGTGGGACTGAGACGAAGGTGCTGGGTGATAAAGGCGGGAAGGAGTCGGCAAGATATTTACCCCATCCTCGATGGGTACGAATAAACACACTACGGACAACACTGGAGACCCAGCTGGAGACTACGTTTGCCGAATATTCATCCGTCTGCTCGCTTGCATCCATCCTCGAGGCACCATCGTCAAAGAGAGTATTGCACGTTGACTTACATATCCCTGATCTCCTGGCCTTGCCTCCAGGGGCCGATCTGACGAGCAGTGCGGCATATATGCGTGGTGACATTATTTTCCAAGATAAAGCCTCGTGCTTCCCAGCGTACCTTCTAGACCCTTCACCAGATGGGGAAATTATTGACGCCTGTGCCGCGCCGGGAAACAAAACAACACATTTGGCTGCTCTTCTCTCTGCCCGCTGTAGAGCTGGTGGTGAGCCATTAAAGAGCACGAGTATCTGGGGATTTGAGAGGGATAAGACCCGAGCAGAGACGCTGAAGAAATTGGTAGAGACGGCGGGCGCAAACCACATTGTCACTGTGATAGCCGGACAGGACTCTCTTCGTACAGACCCAGACAGCAGAGTTTGGGAAAATGTCACAGCTCTCTTGCTAGATCCAAGCTGTTCAGGGAGCGGAATTGTTGGTCGCGATGAGATGCCGCATTTAGTACTACCGAGCAGAGATACGAAAGTGCAGGTCAAAGCCAGAAACAACAAAAAGAGGAAACGGAAGTCTCCCCAAGGATCACCGGCCCCCGAAGGCACTATAGACCGCGTATTTCAGGATGGGGAGGAATTACCTAGTGATGCTTTATCCCAACGGCTCTCTTCACTCTCTGCATTTCAACTCAAACTCCTCTTACATTCCTTTCGCTTCCCGTCTGTAAGGAAAGTTGTCTACTCCACTTGTTCTATATATGCGGAGGAGAACGAGCACGTAGTGGTCAGGGCGCTAAACTCGGACGTAGCCAGACACATGGGCTGGCGCATTCTGCGGCGCGAAGAACAGGTCGCAGGGCTAAACGGATGGGGTATCAGAGGGAGTTTGAATGCCTGCAAAGGGCTAGAGGATGGGAGTGGAGTTACTAAGGAGGTAGTCGCCGAAGCTTGCCTGAGGTGCTCGAAAGGGGGCAAAGAGGGGACTACGGGTTTTTTTGTCGTAGGTTTTGTTAGGGACTCGGCGGCCGAGGAAAGGGGCAGTATTGCCCCCGGCTATAGAGATGCAGCTAATTGGAACGGAGAAGACGAAGAATGGGAGGGATTCAGTGATGGCAGTTCGGCTTCTAGCGTCGTTCCGACGGCCGTGGGGCTAGACAGATCTGACAGAATGCCTGTTGGAAAGAAGGGGAAGCGGAAGAAATCCACGTATTCCCCAGCCCGAGCATGAGGTTTGGCGTCAATCGATTCCAGAGTCACAACACACAAGTAAGGTACCTGCTCGCCTCTGTAGCAGTAAATATATGTATGTATGTTGTGCCGCATATGGTGTATATAGCGTATATGCATACCGTATGTACGGAGTACTTGAGTGAATGTACAGAGTACATACCTCTCTACTCTATTCATCATTCAAACACCCAAACAGAATCGCGCGGTGAGCTGAACGCGAGCCAATCGGAGGCCCGCCAGTCCAGTCATTGGAGAGATTGATGCAATCTCTTTTTCCTCTTACTCAAGCAACCGTCAACAGACCGCGAGCGCATTCCGCACCTCCAGACTCCATCTAATCTCAACCAGCCCAAGATGGAAGGCTTGGTTGCAGAAGCCCAGCCCACAAAGCGGCAGAAGCTGTCGCCCAGTTTGGATGCCGGGCAAGATATAGGCACTGACGGGATTGCTGACCAGACCGGCGACTTCGCCCAACAAGATACGGTACCGGGAGCTCTGGGCCACGAAGCATTCGCTGGCCTACACCGGCTAAAAGAGATGGAGGTTGGGATAACTTCCTACATTGATGGTACCGCATTAGGCTTTTCTGGAATTCTGAAGAAGCGGTGAGTTTCTAAGCATCGGTTGAATTGTGCGTGAATTGCAACGTTGCTAACGTGTGGAGAGCCGTAGGTATACGGACTTTCTGGTCAATGAGATACTGCCCTCTGGCCAGGTACTTCATCTCGAGAGCCTCCAGGTGCCCAGCCAACCAGCCCAGCCAGGGTATTCTCAGAGGCGGCATACCAAGACTGTGCAAACCAACACAGAGGCTACCGCAACAAACCAGTCAAGCTCTAGCATAGCTGCCTCTTCTACCAATGATGAGCTACAGAAGAAGCGTGCGGACGCGATCGCAGCTTGGGGTAAATTGCCCGCACAGCTAGCTGAAGATGATGCTCGGCACAGAAAGAAACAATTAGAAGAATACGCAGCGTATAAAGCAAGAGAAGGGTTATTAGATCCACAGTGCGACACGCCTAAATACAGTAACGGAGTCTCCCTGGTACCAAATGCTGATATCCATCTGGCCGAACCACCAAAACTTCAGAGCGGTGTTCCAAGGGAGGAAACGCTAACCCCAAGCACCGACAAAGGTGCGGCTATAGCGCTAGGTCTCCTAGAAGAGGACCCTAAATGCAAGGATCAGGACAACTTAGAGCCAACTGACAAGGTCGCAGCAGGGCCACCGATTGAAGCTGCGGAAACAAATGAAAAAAATGGCTTTCGGGTATGTTTCCCTCTCCCTAGACACCACAATCTCGGAAATGCTAAAGCGCTATCCTTAGCTCACCGCTGAAGATGAGTCGTTGCTGTTAACGTTCTTCTCCCCAATCGTGCTTAGAGAGATTCTTGCCCTCTACAACAAGGTCCTAGCGTCTAAGGATACAAAGGGTGGGTTATTTGGCAAAATAAAGTCCAATATAGCCATGGAGCGTTCGCAACGTACACAACTTCATCAGTCAATGCGCCGAATATTTTCCTCGCGTCTTGAGACGGAGACTGATGGAGATGGCGCTATCGTCGTCTCTGTCTCAGGCAGTTCTGGTCGCAGCAGATGGAGTACAACGCCTCGTCAAACCAAAAGAAATGTGGGCCCGCTGCTGTCCCGCAAGTCCGTTTGGGAAGAACGTGGCGGCGAGTATCTCCATTTTACACTTTATAAAGAGAACAAGGACACGATGGAGGTGACCTCTTTCCTTGCTAAACAGCTAAGAATCCAACCAAAATCTCTGCAGTTCGCTGGCACTAAAGACCGTCGGGCTGTCACCGTTCAGCGCATCAGTGCGTATCGACTTGATGCCCGGAAGCTGGCCGGTATGAATAAAATCTTGTATGGGTCTAAAATTGGCGATTTTGGATACAGCAATGAAGGTCTTTCACTCGGAGATCTTGCAGGCAACGAATTCGTGATTACGTTGAGAGATTGCAAATTCCGGAAAACCGAGGGAATGAATTTTCAGGGGAAATTGGCGGCTGCTCGATCTATTGTAAATGACTCGGTCCTGAAGCTGGAGCAAAAGGGCTTCCTGAATTACTACGGCCTCCAGCGTTTTGGCACATTTTCCACGGGAACACACGAGGTCGGAGTACGAATGCTTCAAGGCAATTTCAAGGACGCCTGCCAAAAAATCCTCTCCTTCAACCCAGAAGCGCTTGTAGCTGCCGAAAATCCTCAATCATTGCCCTCCGGTGGCTCTATGATATCATTCGATGATATACGCCGCGCTGTCGCCTTAGACCTCTTCAGAACGACAGGTAAAAGCAAAGAAGCTCTAGAACGACTCCCACGAAAGTTTTCTGCTGAGGCTGCAGTGATTAGGCATCTCTCCCAAGAAAAGGCGTCAACTGACTGGCAAGGAGCTCTACAGACTATCTCAAGGCCACTACGCCTGATGTATGTGCACGCATATCAGTCTTTCATATGGAATATTGTTGCCGGAGAGAGGTGGAACAGGTGGGGTAGTAATGTCGTCGAGGGTGATCTCGTTCTGGCTCATGATCACGGCGATGTTGGGGGCATTACCGACGAGATGGAAGAAGATGAGAACGGTGAGGTGGTTATCCATGCTCAACCACAAAATCATCGCGGAAAAGGGGAGCAAGAGTTTGAACGTGCTCGTCCTCTATCCAAAGAGGAGGCAGCAAGCGGCAAGTACTCTATCTTCGACATTGTCCTACCAACACCCGGCTTCGACGTTGTCTACCCCGCAAACACTCTAGCTAGCTTCTACGAAGAGTTTATGAGCAGTGAACGCGGTGGGGGTTTGGATCCGCACGATATGCGCCGGTCATGGAAGGATATCAGCCTGAGTGGCAGCTACCGGAAACTCGTTGGGCGCGTCAGGGGGCTTGAGTTTAGTGTCAGGCCCTACGTTAGAGAAAACGAGCAGATGGTCATGACTGATTTTGAGAGATTGGATCAAAAGACTAGGAAAGGAGGTAGTAATACTGTTACTACAGCTGCTGCTACTACTAACATTGCTGCCACAATCTCAGATGTAGACTGCGATCCGGAGGAAGAAGGGGGCGTTGAATTAACTGCTGAGCATGACGGCGAGGATCAGCAAAAGATTGCGGTAGTAGTGAAGTTCCAACTCGGGACAAGTCAGTACGCAACCATGGCGCTAAGGGAGCTCATGAAGGACGGGGGGGCTGTGGCCTATAAACCAGAGTATGGTGGGGGGAGGTAATGCGGGTTGGGTTTCAGGACGGAACTCTGTAACTAAAAAACGAGCGGGGGCTGAATTGCTGCCAAAAAAAAAAAAAAAACACACACGTATTGTTTTAAACCCCCCCCTCCCCCCCAACGTAGTATAGGAACGTATAAACAAAACAAACCCAATCCCCCCAAATCTCCATACACACAACCACCACCAAAAAAGAAGCACCCGCTCAACCCCCCCCCCTCCTTCTAATGAAAAGAAAGAAAAAAAAAAGTCTCCGAGCAAAGCCATGTTTTTTTTTGTTTTTTTATTTTTATTTTTACCCGATATTCTATACCCCAACCCGCAAACGAGAAAATAAAATAAAAATTAAAATTAAAAAATAAAAATAAATAAATTAAATAGGTTAAATAGGTTAAATAGGTAAATAAGTTAAATAAATTAGAGGGGTTAAGTAGGTAAGTAAGTTAAATAGGTAAATAAGTCAAATAAATCAAATAAGTTAAATAGGTAAATAAGTTAAATAAATCAAATAAGTTAAATAGGTAAATAAGTTAAATAAATTAAATAAGTTAAATAGGTAAATAAGTTAAATAAATTAAATAAGTTAAATAAATTAAATAAATTAAATAGGTAAATAGGTAAATAAGTTAGATAAATTAAATAGGTAACTAAATAGAATTTCTTTTTTTTTTTTCCGTTTTTTTTTTTTTTAATTTTTATTTTGGAAAAAAAAAAACCTCCTCTTCGGAAGAGATTGGCGATGTGGTTGGTGGTGGGTGGTGGGTGGCGGTAGGAGAGGGGTAAGGTAAGTTGAAAAAAAAAAAAAAAAATTTTTTTTTTCTTTTTTTCTTCTTTGGTACCAACTACTACTTTTTTGGATAAGAGAACAGGAGGTGATGGAAGAAATTTTATTCTCTATTTCCTGAGGTGTGTGTGGTATGAGTTTTCTACGCCCACTTTTTCTCTCTAGGGAGGTGACGGGAGAGGAAGAAAGTGAAGGGGAACACAGGTAACATCCTATTCCTCAGGGAGAACCCGCTCTTATCCCATTCTCTGATTTAGATTATACCTTCTTCCCTATGACACCGTCTTTCCAGATTGTAAAGTAGGGGGTGGTGCCGTCTTCGCGGTAGTTAAGGAGGATGACCCTATGGTATGTTGGTTAGTAAACGGCGGGGCTAGGGGCTTGTGGAGGGATGCACGTACATCCGGTCATCGGCGTAGTTTCTTGTAGTGTAGAATTCATAGTTGTTGAAGTTTTCTAAGATTTTCTTGGCATATTTGGTAACTCCATCCTTGAAAGCATTAATGGTCTCCTCGCTAGCGTCGTTCTTCTCGAGGGAGCGCATGATTTTTCTCATATAGGCTGTGTTTGAGAGAACGATTCAATTAGTGGTGTGATTTAAATTTCTTTTTGAGGTTGGCACCCACCCTTGAGATGGCTCATGTAATCTTTCTTCTCGCTGTAGTAGCACCTTTGGAGTTTGAAGATGTCGATGATGTCGATGACTCGTTCGGAGGTCTCGTCGAGAGCTTCTTCCTGCTCTTCGGCGGAAGGGTTTGCGCCAATATCTTAGGTACCGGGGCAGCCGGTTAGTGTTTGTACATCTGCATGTACTTGGGGGCGGAATTGGAGCTGGCTTCTGGTCTGCGTAGACGGTGGCTACTGACTGTAGGTTTCATTGCGCTTGACAATAAACTTCCCATCAACCTCGTATACGATGTTGTCGACAGTCACCAATTTGTACGAGTCGGAGATGACTTCTTCACCAGAGATTATATCCTGCAGCCACATTAGCACAATTAAGGGCGGGGTAGTACCGGAAAAGGCTATAAAATGGGATTGACCGTGTAGATAATCATCGTGGCGGCTGTAGACGGGGTCTGTCGCAGTATGCGATAACGGTACTATGCAAGAGAGGGAGATGCAGAGAGACGAAGGACAGTGAGGTTGGGGTTATGAACGTTGGGGATGCTGGGACAATGGCTGGGACTGGTTTTTGGTGGGGTAAAGCACGAATGGGGTTTAGCCGCGAGAATTAGAAGTAGAGATTTTGCTGGCCCAATGGGCGATGGGCGATGGCTTACTACGCTTGTGCGATTGATTGTAGTTATACACAGGGTGCAAAATTGCTGCTGCCATTGCTCCCGTCAGCCGCCAAGGACAGGACTCCGTCGACGCTGAGTCGAGAATCCAAAGCAATTTGCTGCAGGAAGCCTAGTGAGTTATTTGTATTGTGTTATATTGTGGGGTTTCACAGACCTTCATATGTGTCTCGGTTAGAGGCAGGTCCAGCGTCCTGCTTCTGCGATGTTGCCGTCGCCTGTCCCTTACCTCTAGCTGAAAGACCAAAGACCGGGCTGTAATCATGTCTGGAGGGAACCCTGAGCTACAGGCGCGGTTGCGGGAGCTCGATCATGAGCTTGAGGTAGGCCATCGCCCATTGTCACCGCGCTCGTTTACCGTTTACCGGTGTATCGACTTCGTTTTCGGAGTTGCGTGAGCGATGACATCAGAACTGGAATTTTGCTGACTTGCAAATGTGGAACGCGGGCAGGAAGGAGACATAACAGAGAAAGGGTACGAGTGTTTCGACTTGCTTTTCATGTCGCCTCTTCATTCCCTGTGCATCGAGTGGCTCCATTACAGCACTCTCGCGATAATCAACAACATGCACTTGTAGGGACGAGAGCAGCTCATAGCTAATGTCCCCATTGCAGGTATCAGAAACGCCGTACGCAGATCATATCTCAATTCATCGGGTCTTCGCAGTCGGCACATATGCAGTCCTCTCTCCGCATCCATTCGCCAGAAGACACCACTCATCCCATTAACGATGGCTCGCGGGCTGCCTCCCTGGCGGCTCTCAACTCTCGCTCCTCGACTGGCCCAACCCCTACTAGGTACTTCCCACATTCGGATATAGGGGCCGTATCAAGCCGGGGCGAAACCCTTGTGGACCCGGATAGTAGGGGTAGTACCCCAGGGCCTGATTATCCTTTGGGCCAGGTCGGCAGATTCCAAGAGCGGGAGATGGGTAGCAGACCCGCTACAAACAGGCAACCATCCTATTCTCGCGACTTGCCCACAAACAACGCCCGGGGTCAAGAAGGATTTGGACACTCTCGGGAGGTGAGCGGAGGCTCTGGTGCAGAGTATGCCTTCAATCCTAGCATGCAAAGCGGCTATGGGGATCAGCCTGGAGCATACGGTTCTCCGGGCGAGGGGCAGAGTAGACAAGGCACAATGCTAGATTCGCACCAAGGTTATTTCTCCGACTTTGCAGGTCAACAAGCGTATGATCAAACGGGGCGGGATAGCACATATGGGGGACCAGCACATCGGTACTCCTCTGGAGATACTTTCTCTCCGACAGCGGGCATGGCACCGCCGATGCTTAACTCAAGTGATCTGCCCCCTCCCGGGGCAATCAACCATATGATGCCCTTAGAGCCTCGCGATTTCACTTTTGCAGTCTATGATCCGCATAATGGGAATATACCGATGTCGAAGTTCGACAATATTGCCACAGTATTGAGACATCGGAGTCGTACGAATCCAAAACAGCCAGCATATACGGTGTTAGATCAGCGAGGCAAGGAAACCGCGCAGATTACCTGGGAAAAGCTCGGTAGCAGGGCTGAAAAGGTGGCACATGTTATTAGGGATAAGAGCAACCTGTACCGCGGTGATAGGGTCGCACTTATCTACCGGGATACGGAGATAATTGATTTCGCGGTAGCGCTATTGGGCTGTTTCATCGCCGGAGTGGTTGCCGTTCCGATAAACAACATGGAGGACTACCCAAAATTAAACCTTATCCTCACATCAACGCAAGCGCATTTAGCCTTGACTACAGACAGCAACTTGAGAACGTTTCAGCGAGACATTGCTGCTCAAAAACTAAACTGGCCGAGAGGGGTTGAGTGGTGGAAGACAAATGAGTTCGGAAGCTTCCACCCCAAGAAGAAGGATGATATTCCGCCTTTACAGGTGCCAGACCTTGCGTATATCGAGTTTTCAAAGGCTCCGACTGGCGAGTTAAGAGGGGTTGTGATGAGCCATAGGACCATTATGCACCAGATGGCTTGTTTGAGCGCTATTATATCTACAGTCCCGACTAATGAAAGCACCACAGACACATTCCATACTGGCTTAAGAGACAAGAGTGGCAAATTGATGTCTGGAGGCGGTGCTGGAGAAATTATAATCAGCTATCTTGATCCTCGGCAAAGCATTGGTTTGATATTTGCGGTCCTATTGACAGTTTATGGAGGCCATACGACTGTATGGGCGGAAGCACGGGCTGTGACGACACCTGGACTGTATGCGAATCTCATTACCAGATACAAGGCAACCCTCATGTTGGCAGACTACCCTGGCTTAAAGAATGTTGCATATAATTACCAGACTGACCCGATGACGACGAGAAATTTCAGAAAAAATTTCGAACCAAACATCAGCAGTGTCAAGTTGTGTCTGATAGATACTTTGACTGTGGATAGTCAATTTCATGAGATCCTGGCGGACAGGTGGCTGAGGCCTATGCGCAACCCACGAGCAAGAGAGCTGGTGGCGCCGATGCTGTGTTTGCCTGAACATGGGGGTATGGTTATTTGTATGAGAGATTGGTTGGGAGGAGAAGAGCGCATGGGATGCCCGTTAAAAATCGAGCCGGAGGAGAAGCAGCAGCCCGCAGACGAAACGAAAGATGACAAAACTGATGTTGGACGTAACGGGTATGGGAGTCTGATTGGTCAAACCATCGACCGGCCTCAAGAATCGAAGGACAGGACTGAACTAGGCGAGGTACTCTTAGATAAGGAGGCCCTGAAAACAAATGAGGTAGTCATTGTTGCAATGGGCGAAGAGGCAAGGAAGAGGGCGGGAAGTGAGCCAGGCACAGTCAGGATCGGGGCATTTGGTTACCCCATTCCTGACGCCACCCTCGCAGTGGTAGATCCTGAGACCAGATTTTTGTGTGTGCCCAACGTCATCGGAGAGATATGGGTGGATTCCCCATCACTCTCTGGCGGATTTTGGAATCTGCCGAAACACACAGAAACAATATTCCATGCAAAACCGTACAAGCTTGAGGAAGGCAATCCGACTCCCGTGTCTGTAGAACCTGAGTTTCTACGTACGGGATTGTTGGGATGCGTGATTGAAGGCAAGATTTTTGTTCTTGGCTTATATGAGGACCGCCTAAGACAAAAGGTAGAGTGGGTGGAACATGGAATCGAGGTGGCAGAATATCGGTATTTCTTCGTGCAGCATTTGATCGTCAGCATCATGAAAAACATTCCAAAGATCTATGATTGGTAAGTGCATGGTAACCGCTGCTGTCCCACCCACAAATAGCACGTCCACTCACGGTACTGCAGCTCTGCCTTTGATGTTTACGTCAATGACGAGCATCTTCCGATCGTACTCCTCGAATCTCCTGCGGCATCGACATCTCCACAAACATCCGGAGGACCCCCTCGTCAACTGGATACTGCTCTCTTGGATTCCATATCAGAACGATGCATGGAGGTTCTGATGCAGGAGCACCAATTGCGCGTGTACTGTGTCATGATCACTGCACCTAACACACTACCACGAGTGTGGAAAAATGGTAGAAGGGAGATCGGCAATATACTCTGCCGAAAGGAGTTTGACAGTGGCTCGCTCCCTTGTGTGCATGTTAAATTCGGCGTCGAGCGTGCTGTTCTGAATTTGCCCGTTGGCATTGACCCTGTTGGCGGTATCTGGTCGCCGGCATCTACACAAGAGCGACAAGACATCCTGATGGATCAAGAAAAGCAATATTCAGGTGTAGACTTCCGTGAAGTCGTCATCGATGATCGGACGTCCACCCCGCTAAACAACTTCTCCAGCATCGTGGATTTGCTGCAATGGCGGGTGGCTAGACAGGCAGAGGAACTATCGTATTGCACAATTGACACGAGAGTGAGGGAGGGAAAAAGCGTTTCGTGGAAAAAGCTTGATACTAAAGTCGCAGCAGTGGCCATGTATCTCAAAAACAAGGCGAAGGTCAGTGCCGGAGACCGGCTGATACTAATGTACACACACTCGGAAGATTTCGTGTATGCAGTACATGCTTGTTTTTGTCTCGGAGTGGTTGCAATCCCAATGGCTCCTCTAGACCAAAATAGGCTTCACGAGGATGTTCCCGCATTCCTCCATATGGTCTCAGACTTCCGCGTTAAGGCTATTCTGGTTAACAACGAGGTCGACCACCTGCTCAAACTCAAGGCCGTGTCACAGCACCTGAAGCAATCTGCTTTAGTCCTGAAGACTACCCTTCCAGGTACTTTTAATACTAGCAAACCTCCAAAGCAAGCCTCGGGGTGCCGCGATCTAGGTTTTACAGTGAATCCTGCATGGATTGACCCGAACTACCCGGTTCTCGTATTGACGTATTGGACGCCGGACCAGAGGAGGATTGCGGTGCAACTTGGACACGACGCTATAATGGGCACGTGCAAAGTACAAAAGGAAACTTGCCAGATGTCGAGCTCAAGGCCGGTGTTGGGGTGCGTGAGAAGCACTAGTGGACTTGGGTTTCTATATACTTGTTTGATGGGCGTCTTCGTTGGTAAGTTAATCCAAGCTAACATGTTAGGGGGGCTATTTGTGATCAAAGGTACTAAATTTAATACAATAGGCGCACCAACGTACCTCGTATCACCTGTAGATTTTGCACAGAACCCATTATCGCTGTTTTTGACCCTGGCGCGATACAAAATCAAAGATACTTACGCTACAAGCCAAATGTTAGATCATGCAATGCGCACAATGCCTGGAAAAGGCTTCCAACTGCATGAGCTAAAGAATTTGATGATTTCCACCGAAGGAAGGCCTAGAGTTGACGTCTGTAAGTGGTTTTTCTGCCAATTTGAGAGATATCTCCTGCTGATCTGAAGCAGACCAGAAAGTTCGTCTTCATTTCGCCGCAGCTGGTCTGGACACAACAGCTATCAACACAATCTACTCCCACCCACTCAACCCCATGATTGCATCTCGGTCATATATGTGCATAGAGCCTATAGAATTGTGGCTGGATGCGAGAGCACTTCGCCGTGGTCTTGTATTCCCTGTTGATCCTGATACGGATCCATCTGCACTCCTGGTCCAAGACTCTGGCATGGTACCTGTTTCGACCCGAATTGCAATTGTTAACCCTGAAACATGTCGTTTGTGTCATGTGGGCGAGTACGGCGAAATCTGGGTAGAGTCAGAGGCGTGCGTCACGTCATTCTATGCGTCCAAAGACCGCTTCGATGCGGACAGATTCAACGGAAAGCTGGAAGGGAACCCTCATGTTTCGTACGTTAGGACGGGAGACCTTGGCTTCTTGCATAGTGTCAGTAGACCAATTGGCCCAGGAGGCGCGCAACTCGACATGCAAATCTTGTTTGTACTGGGAGCTATTGGCGAGACTTTTGAAGTCAACGGACTGAGCCACTTCCCCATGGATATTGAGTTCTCGGTCGAAAAATGTCACCGCAACATTGTTCCGAGTGGATGGTCAGTATTAGCGTTCTTGTGCCGCCAAAGCCTTAGTGGCTCTCATTGCTGACATTTCTCGTAGTGCCGTCTTTCAAGCCGGTGGATTAGTAGTTGTCCTGGTTGAGGTGGTCCGGAAAGCGTATCTAGCATCGATTGTTCCTGTTATAGTCAACGCAATTCTAAATGAGCACCAGCTCATTGTGGATATTGTTGCTTTCGTTGCTAACGGTGACTTCCCGCGGTCGAGACTGGGAGAGAAGCAACGCGGAAAAATTCTTGCGTCCTGGGTCACTCGAAAGATGTACGTGTTTAAAGAAGTAGCCGGTATTCCCCTTTCGATCAAAAAACTGATTCCATTGATCCAGGCGTCCTATCGCGCAGTTCGGCATACGCGATCCTGACAACGCCGGTGCGCAAGTCAATGAGATTTCGGAGCCTGTTATTCGTCGCGGTTCTGCCCGCAATGGTAGCTTTCATGGAAGCAGCCACCGCAATTCCGAAAACCCCGCTGCGTATATCGAACCTATCCAAGAGGTGCAGCAACAACACAGCCCTTTGCCCACCGGCATTTCTGAGATGCCTACCTACGATGTTTCATCAACGGGGTCATACCATATCGAAAGCGGTGTTGTTCAGGGCGACGAAACTCCAACGAGAACACAATATGTCGACCAATACGAACTCCCAGAGTATAATTACTATAGCCCTGTCGAAGCCGGTAGATCATCCCCCACCGAGATATCCTCAGGCGTGTACCTACACAACCATGCAGACAACGAAACATCTGCTTCCAGCGGTAGCCAGTATCCAAGTGTCTTACCTCGCCCTCCACCCCCCCGACTCAGCCTACCGAAAGTTTCCACCAATGAAACGCCCGCCAAGGGTGATCTATGGTCCTTGCCATCACAGCAGCCACGCCGGGTCGTGAACTCAGCACCTGAAGACGAGGAGGAATGGCCCCAAGAGGCAATCATGCACATGAACCTTGCTGGCGAGAATATGAACCTTGCTGGTGATATTAATCGGTTAAGCTATAGCAAAACACCGCCGCCACCACCGCCACATCCACCAGGTTGGGCATCATAAAGAGCACAGAAAGGTCTTGTAGGTGATGCCAATTTGGTGCTCTTTGGTTTCCGATCGTCATTTCTTACGGGTCCGTGAATAGAGCGTACAGGGTCTGTTGTCAGGTCAGTCGTGCAACTTTGTTTATTCTAGCTTTCATTGTGAAAAAGAAACTAGAAACTATCCATACGACATGTTAACTCTCGCCCCTTTTGAACATGTGATGCATGAACTAACGTTTCTTATACCGAACAGGGGTGAAAATAACCCCGTCGCTTGGCCTGGTTCCTTGGGCCTTTTTTTCATCTTTTTCTCTTCTTCCTTTGCTAGTAACTCCCCCGACTAGGAAACCAGGCAAAAAACGTATTCGTTGTGTGATCTAGGTTTTTTTTAGACCTTTTCTTTTTCTTTTTTTATTTAAAAACTAAAATAAAAGATTTTTTTAAAGCAAACGGGAGGTAGTTAGTTAGAAGAAGGAAGAATAAACCCACGTAGAAGATATAGAAAGTGGGGGCGGGGGAAAGTAATATATACATGTATGATGGGAGTTGGGATGTGGAATAGTGGTTTGGTTCGGTTTAGTTTCCCTCAGGGGGCTTGGTGATTTCGCGTTCAACATGGGTTACTTTGAGTCTGTTATTAATAATGTTTAACACCTGAGAAGGGTTTTTTTTTTTTTATAAAATTTTTTTATTTATGCTTTATTGAAGTGGTTATACATATTGGTATCTCCCGCTTGTTTGTTTAATTCAAGGTGATGGTGACGATAACGGTACGCTGTCTTCGTGATCGCTGACGATGCCTTGGAGGAATAGTGAGCCCTCTGCTTCGGCGCCGTGCATCAGGTCGAAACTCTCCTCGCTTGTTGTGCTTGCGAGTTCTTCTGTGCCGTCGCCGCCGTTGAGGGGCTTGTTGAGGCTGGGGCTATGGGTTGTCGTTGGACGACTGCTTTTGCTTTCCCGCGGTCCCTCTTGGTTTGTGTCGCCAGGCGGTAGGATTAGCCTTTGGTGCCAGTCTCCCACAAACATACCCTCTGGGTCTACTTCATCCCTCACACTAGCCCACTCTCCTATCCTTGGGTACATGCTCCATATCTCGTCTCTCGTGACGGTTGTGAAATTCTTGGCCCAGTGCGGGCGACCGCCGAGGTCTTTCATGAGGTATTCGAAGGCTTGGTAATAGCGGTTACGGCAGGGTGGGTTGCGGTTGTAGGGGCGATACAGCGTTGCGTTGAGGTAGAGAGTTGGTTCGGCAGAGTGGGAGGGATCGAGGTGCGGTTTAGGGACATGGGGAGATGTGTCGGAGACGCGGATTTCGATGGGGGAGTGGATGTAGATTCCGTGGGGAGAGAAGGGGATGCGGGAGGTGGGTTGGTCGTCGTCAAGCCAGGCTTGAAGGCGGGAGATGGCTTCGGGGCCTTTGGAGAGGGGGAGGGCCCACTGTAATAAAGAAAAGGGTGATTTTTTTAGCTTGATCCTAGCCGGTGATCTTGCAGGAAAGGAAATACCATACCTCATTGACAAACTGCGAATATAAACAATCCATCAACAGCCCCTTTCTCCCCTCCTCGACTGCCGAATCGCAGACCCCATACCCAAACCCGTATTGCATTCCAAATACAAACCACTCAATCCCTGGCAGCAACCTTGGTATCCACTGCGCCACGTACAGTAGCGCTTGATACGTATGAAAACCCACCCACCCCCCATACCAGCTCCTGACCCTCTTCCCCCTCGATGGCTTCCCCGTCTTATCTGCCTTCCACACAATCCCCTTCTTCCCATACGGACACCACCAAACCCTCACCCACTCCGCCTGCGTCCAGAGGTTCCCAGACCAGGTGTCAAGAATGTGCGAGAGAGGTTGGATACTCTGCTCCCATTCGATATTGAAAAGGGGGACTGCCTGGAGGGTTACTTCTGTGATGATACCCAGGGCACCGAGGGAGACGAGCGCGGCGGAGAAAAGGTCACCGTTCTGCTCTGTGGAGCAGAGCACAGTGTTCCCATTCGATAGCATGATCCGCAATGCAAGCACAGATTGCGAAAGAATCCCATGCCGCAACGTTGATCCATGAGTGGCCGTCGAAATCGCACCAGCAATCGACTGATCGTCAATGCTCCCCAGGTTGGGCATCGCAAGTCCCAGCTTCCTCAGCTCTAGACCCAACTGATGCAGTCGTATCCCACTCTGTAGAACCACCACTTTCCGCGCCTCATCCACGGACGTAACTTTGTTATAGCGGTCTAGATTTACCATCCACGACGATGTACACGTTAGATCAGAGGGCGAATGCGCGCTTCCCACGACAGTGATACGCTTTCGACATCGCCGCGCAAGCGTGACAATCTTGCGGATCTCGTCGTGCGATTCGGGCTGGATGTAGAGCTCAGGTCGGGAGGAGTATGTTCGAGCCCATGTGTGGTGTCTGTGGCCCGCAATTGCGCGGAATGCGACGCTGTCGTTGGTGAGTTTTTCGAGCTCGCGCTGGAGTACGGAATCCATGGTTGTGGTGGCCATGGACGAGTAGAGATGTAGCAGAGATGCCCCTCGCACTCTCACGCAGATAGCAGAGACAGCGCCCTAGGAGTAGAACGTAGCAGTTGAGCTGGTGGAGTGAGGACGTGAAACCATTTCCCGCGGCTTTTTCACGATCGCAATCCGTTGCCCCCCACTTGTTCTTGGTATCCCCCACTCTGCCATCTCTATAGAATTGAGTACCCCAAACACCAAGATTTATTTTAGACCATCGCTTGAGCATCTAAAAGCCAAACCAACAGCACATCTACTTCCATAGGATAGGCTTCAATTCATCGCTATATCCTGTCGGTGGCAGGTAGTGAGGGAATGAGCCCCATGTAGTGTGTTGTATGCGCACCATACATAATACCCTCACCTCTACCCATTCCCCTCCAATCTCAACTCCGCAGCCATGACCGAGACGAGAACCTAAAAGCGGTTAAAAATTTTCACCTGCAGGCGCCATGGGATATGGCGGCCCTCCATTGCATGATAGTACATCTACAAAATAAACAAGGGAGAAAAAGAGACGAGAAAAAGAAGCCCCCAATCGACCATGCGTTATATTATCTACCCACAATGATCAATCACAAGCACCAGTCCACCCTTCATTCCTCATCCGTGTCTGTATCTGTATCTGTATCGGTCTCACTTGTTTCTTCTTCCTCTTCATCCGTATTGCTTTCATCATCGCTAGTCTCTTCCTTAGACCTCTTTTTTGTCTTCTTCGAAGGCGCACCACTAATACCACCGGTTTTCAGAGCACTCATTTGTCCGGCCAGCGAATCTGTTCGTGGAGTCATCGTGAGCACGGGAATCGTTGTCAAAATATTCTGAAAGTATGATAAATTCAACTCACCCTCATCTGGTTCACTTATTTCATCCTCGGCTGCCATCTGCTCCGCCTTGGCCGTCTCATCTACAGTCAAAGTGACGTCCATCTTTGTGTCCATGCCGACGTAACTGTCACTGAGTAAATGCATCACGAAAGAATATTCCCCTGCTTGCGGTGGAGCTTGGAACTGCATCTTCAGTGTCTGCATTGCGAATGTGTGGTTCCCTTGCTCATCAAAGACTTCCTTATCTAGGGAAACGATGGTGAACGGTGGGACAACCATCTTTCCTTGTTTGCTGTCGGCAAGAAACACAAACCAACGCGGGGAGTGGTCGCGGGCATAGTAGGGGGCATGGGCAAGCGGAGGCAAGCTCGGCTTATCCTCCGTTGGAGATTTCTTTCCACCATTGGTCTTGGATTTTCCACTCTTCTTCCGGCCGTGAATAGCATCAAGATCGTCTTCATCTGGATCGATGTCCTCAAGATCTAGCTCGTTGACTGCCGGAGGAGAAGTGCCGGGGGGAATAATGCGCGCTTTGACCACAAACTGGACAAGACTGCTTGGGGTGATGAAGCGTTCTCCCACAACTTTAAAGAACGCCTTTTCTACAGTTAGGGCTGGGAGTTGCTTCGCGAGGGTAATAGCAGTCTTGTACTGGCTCTCCGTCAGAAGCCCCGGACCCACCGCAAGCTTCCGTCGTTTCTCATCCTTGAGCCCCATGAATTGTTGAACTGTCATATGATTCCTCGAGTCACCTTCGATTGTTTGGGCAATCCGTTCAGTAATGTAAGGAAGCTGTAAAAGAGGCGATGAGTTTGGAGGCATAGCTTGGATGATGTTCTGAGTTAAGCGGAATGACGAGAGAATTGGCTCGGTATTGCAATATGCGAGAGCAACAGCGGTAAACGACTCGTTAAGAGTATAGGCGATAGGGGCGGTTTCAAGTTTTTCTATAATAACGTTAGTAGAGAAATACGGAGCATATATGACATTCGGGACCCATACCATCCTCCAATATAGGATCCTCTAGCTCTACGCGTCCGAGGTAGGCCCACAGCAGTCCAAGGGTTTTCCTCCGGACCCCGCTATCAAGGTCCTCCAACTTGTTTTTCTCCTTTTCATTTAGACCTCTGGTAAAACTTGTCCCGTCCTTCGCCAAGATTCGCCCTTCTATTTTAGACAAACCATATTCCGCTTTATCACCCCCCAAACATTGCTTGAACTCCTCGCCGTTACTAAGAGCGTATATTATTCCCCCTTCACTGATTTTGTCTTCATACTCCCGAAACAAGTTTCCAGCACTTGCGATGAGGACCCCCTCCTTCGTCATACTCTGTGTCCCATACCACCACTTTCCAACGACGTACGGAAGTAGCACACCCAATAATAGCCCGTAGACTGCGAGTACATACTTTCCGTTTCCATCGCTAATAAGGAACTTGGGGAGTGCAATACTCATGCTAAAGCTTTGCTTGCCATCCGGGTGGCCATATTGCATATAATTATTTCGAATTTCCTCGTCCGTAAGAGCTTTAAATGCCTTGGTCATCTCAGAGAATCGCTGGTTCAGCAATTCGAGGGTTTCGTTTAGAGCTGGATTTGGTTTGATCTTGTCAGGATGGTATTTTAGAGCTAGAACTTTGTAGTGAGACTTGATTTGCCCTTCATTCGAAGACTAGGAAGTTTGGATGGTTAGCAAGACTTCCCCAACGGCTAGCCGTGCTAGAGCGTCATACCCTTGATATGCCAAGTATGTCATAGGGATCCCATATCTTCGGAATCGTTTTCGCAGTCACCGCTATGAGGTACATCATGTATCCCATTAGCAAATACCCCACGGTAACCGCAATCATTCGTTTCAACTTCCGCTCCCGCCGCTTCTGCTTCCGCTTCTGTCCCTCCACAAGGTCGGCATGCGGAGGCTTGAAGTCTGAATGTATCCGCGGTGCCGTATTCTCCGGGTCTACACCAGCGCATGGCTCATTAGCATGCGGTCTCTAATTCGTTCAGAGCGGCTTCGGGAGAGGCACACACCTTTGCTTGGTTTGAGGAGCGAATAAGTAAGAGGAAAGGTAATTAAGCCGGTAATAGTAAGGATGAAATAAGGGAAAAATTGACCCTGGTGGGAAGTCAGCGTGTCTCTGCGACTTTGGGGCTTGCCGACAGACCTGCTCATCGTAATTGTATTCCGTCGACATAGTGACGGTCTGGAGTCAACTCTGCCAGGCGGGGGACAGGGCGTTTGATTCACAGAGCGCAAGAAAAACAGATTTCAGACTGCAGTGCTGGTTGGGGGAAGTTAGATAACGAAAATCCCGAGGGGGTGCATGATGCTCTATACAGTGCGAACTCCTCTCTGGGCGTCGAGATTCTTTGGTTTCGTGGCCTCAATTAATTTACAAATCCGGTAAGCGCGAGTAGCACATGACAAGAGCCTCACCCTATTTAAACCGCTGCTGTGTGCCCTAACATCCTCTATCCTGCTATGGCCTGCAAGGAGGAAAGAGTGAGAACGCGCCTTTCGATTGCTCTTCTTGGAACAATAGCTGTAGCTTTTTATCCCGTACCCCCCTATATTACAGTGGAGGATCTGGGCCTTGGAGCTTACCCTTACCCGGCCGTACAAAATACAAAGTACAAGGTACCCACCCCATAGCTTCTGGATCTCTACCTTTTCATGCCCCACCACCGACGATGGAGCAGCTTTTGAAGTCTATATCGCAGAGTATGCAACATATACAGCACATACTCAACCGCCTCCTGCCCTTCGCCACACCAGGCACGCCTCTCATTCAGGATATCCTGCACTCCATCGTGCTGGCATCGGTCATCTACTATGCCCCGCGGATATTAGAAAGACAGCTTGAACGGGGCGCGCAAAGAGAGGAGGCTCCCGCCTTTCAGGGTGAAGGGACAGGTCCGGAGAACGAGGTAATAGATGCGGAGCAGCGCCACGAAGGGAACGGCGCTGAAGCTGAAGGCCCTGAAGATCTAGAAGACCGTGAGAACTTTCAAAATCACCCCCGTCCTGAAGCAAACGTCGATGATGCCGCCAACCCTCCGTTCCAATGGCCGCAAGACCCACCCCAACAGCCCACCACCTCTATAAACCCTCGTGCCCGTAACATCGGCAAAAAAAAGGCCAAATCTCTGGCCCGCAAAGACCAAAACCGCGCCTATCATGAATTCATGCGTCAGCAAGGCGAAGCCCAACGGGCACGCGACCGCGAAATCGAAGCCTCCCTGGAAGCCGAACTCTTTGAAGAGAAGCGCCGCCGTGCACTACTTGAGCAAGAACTCGAAGAAAAGCGTCGAATAGAGCGTGAAGCGAAGCGCGAGGAGGAACGCTGCCGGCGAGAAGAAGATGTAACACGACGGAAGAAGACCATCGAAGTGGTCCGGGCGGGACTCGAAGCCTCGGGCTTCATCAAGGTCGCAGACGTCATCAAAGCAATTGGTGGAGACGTAGATTCTGCATGGATCGAACGTCTCATTCAGGCTGAAGGTATCCTAGGCCTAACTGGCACCAGTGACCCCACCGCCACCAACGAAACCCCCGACTCTCTCACATTCATAACTTCCACCGGCTACATCGTCCGCGTCACCCACGCCAACATGCAGGAAGCCTACCAGCGTGCCTACGTCACCTCAGCGGCTTCAGATGGCAAGATAGGATTCTCGGAGCTGGGCCAAATATTGGAGGACGATATCATGAGAAAACAAAAGGAAAAGGAAGGGAAGAAAGAGAACCGTTGGGATTGGGAAAAGGAGAAGGAGAAGGTACGCGATGTGATGAAAATAGGTGGTTCCCGAATAGCTAGCTAGCAGGCGGAGTAGTTTTCCAACTGTAGAAAAAAGCAATACAAGTAGATATTTATTATCATCGAAAGCACCTCCCCAACAATCATTGGGAACTAAACTTGACAAAACGTCCAACTAATCCCCTACCACACCACCGGAGTTTTACTTTACACCGCATCGTTGGAATGGGGGCCTTGTCTACGTTTGTTTGAAGGGTTTAATCCATACATATATAAATACACCGATAACACATAGGTAGGTAAGAGAGGTAAGAGATGAGAATTTAAATAAAATAAAAATAAAAAAGGGGAAAAGCAAGGAAAAACAAACGCAGTAGAGAAAACGTAAGGCTTAGGACGCGGTGGAATCTATTAGGCACCATACCGCACCAAGGAACGAGAAGGAGGCTTGCCTACAGTCTAAAAAACGACCCCGCCCATATATAATCCACAAAACCGATTCTCTCATCCTAAAAAATTTCCTCTATCCCCTCCCACCTTCCCCCTTTCGCAACACCTTCCCTCATCTTCCAATACTCCCCATTAAAAACCCAATACTCCTCGCCAGTAACCTCACACACACCCTTCTTAAACCACTTCGGAATAAACTCCTCCCCCCTAGCCTCCCTTTCCCTCCTCGTAGCCCTCTGCTTCTCCTCTAGCCGGTTCTTTTCGGTGGCAGCAAAGTCGTATTTTCCGTCCTCCATGGCGCGTTGGTCGGGCCGCAGTCGCGTGTCGGTGGGGCAGACAACTTTCTCGAGGGAATCGGGGATGGCATTGAGGGTTACGACAAAGGGGGTGAGGTTGAATGGTATCCCGGATGGACGGGGATTACTTTGCCACACCAAGAAGGCTTGGGTTGCCCCGCCGGATCCGCCACTCCGGATGGACGAATTGTCAGGAGCGGTCACGGAAGCATCGTATCCAGGTGTTAGGCGGGCATATATCTTGTCGTTCCAGTGACCACCGATGCTCCACCTCTGGTTGCCGTTTGAGTCTAGAACCCTCCCCTTTACCTCGTAGGCACCAGCAGCTCTCCATCCTCTCTGCTTGAAATCGAGATTGCATACTTCTCCGGTTGTCCAATTCTTGACTTCCATCGGCCCGTAGTTGTCAACGGTCGGCGCACCGGTGATGATGCCGACAACAGATGAAGTCACTTTCTTCCAAGTGTATAGCTCCTCACCGCCAGTAATCGGTCGCAGCCTCAAGAACCAGGTGCCAAGAGGATTGATGTCGAATGACTTGCCATAAAATTTCGATTTTACGGCGGATTCTCCCTGTAGTGAAGTCAGCGTCTCTGGCCCTATAGAGGCTTTCTACATAGGCTTACATAATAATCCCACCTTGGCGACTCAGCCCATGCCGCACCAATGGGGGGATGGTGGCTGACTTGTTCGATAAAGAATCGGTATCCTTTATCAGGTCTCGTATACTCGTACGTCTCGCCGAGGAGTGGATTGAAGGGTTTTGCGACGCGGCCAGTGGTAGATGAGTACTCGCTGGCAGCAAAGGCGGCCACGTAAACCATCCGTTCTGTGGGATCTAGACGGTCTGCGGCAATATCGAGAAGGTCAGTGTACTCCATATCTTCCGCGACACGCTGAAGGAGGGACGTCGGCTCGTTGAAAGATACAGGCAAGGTCATCTTTGTCATATCCTTGCCAATCATGGATTTCAAGATTCCCTAAGAGTGCGTTAGCGAATATGCATTGACATGAGAACTACATCGCTAACCCAGAGGGAGATCTTTGGCCTATCATCGGCGTCTAGTTTTAGTCGCTCTCGGGGCCCGTCTTCATATCCGGCAAAGGAGGGATCTATTTCGGCTTTCTTCACCCCTCTTATGTCCAGAGTAGGTTTAGCCTCCCTTACAATTTCCAGAGGTGGACTAGTGGGCATTTCCGATACTACCTCTACCTCTCCCGCATCGATTGCATCGAAGAATACTTCGTCATCCTCATCCTCAGAGTCAGCGATGCCCGTAATCTCCTCGATGCGGGACTTTCTTCTAGATAGACTAGAGAAATCCGGACTGAGTTCGGTACCACTCCGGTCAACCTTCATGCTCTCCGGTCCTCCAGGAACCGCTTCACGGTCTAATTCATCTTGACTTGGAGGGCGGCTGTCGAAAGTTACCCCACTGCCACTTCCTAAAACATCTCGCAAAGCCCTCTTAGTGCGCTTTCTCTTGTCTTCAGACTCCCCAATCCTGCCCTCCAGTGCCTCTTGCTCCTTCACAACCCGGGCCATGCTGTCCTCCCACAGCCTTCTAACGTCTGCCTCGCGGTCAAGCCTGTATTGCCAGTATGCATCACGATCCCTCGAGATTTTCAGGAGGTCTCCAACTAGGCCTTTCAAACTCTCAACAGCAGACTCATATGACCTCAATGCCGATATGACCACAGTATTCGAGATTGTCATATTCGGGTTCCTATTCCTCTCTGCGTTTAGAGCAGTCGATATTTCCGCCAACAAATCTAGCTGTAGTTTGGCAGACTGCGCAGTGATGTTGAATGCGTCCTTGGTTGTTGGCTCAACCTCCCCACTGCTAACATCATCACCATATTCCTCATCCCTGTCGACATCGCCCTCAGCGATTGTTGTGCCAATATTGCTGACTACTCTATGTACGCTGGGTTCGTACGAGTCATAAGCAGTGCCGTTGTCCTCTTCGGCTAAACTTGCAGGCCCGGTGCTGCTGCCGGCGGCGGCCATGCGAGATGCAAGAGGGCCTAGATTATTGCTAGACACTGGTACCTTACTGTTTCTGTTACCTTGCCTCGTACTAGAAACGCTCGCGGATTCACCAGCACTATCCGATTTATCTCTCTGAGAAGCTCTTTCCGCTTGATCAATCTTCGCTTGTTGGAGTTGCTCAGTGTTCTTAATCTTCTGCTTTTCCTCCTCTCTTGCCTCATCTTTAGACCACTGAATAGCGTTGTTTAGTGCCCAGTACCACCGCTTAGCCTCTACAACGTGGTTGGCCTTGAGGTGGTATTTTACCGATGATTTCCCATGTATCTCAAATCGTTGTTTGTCCTGGGGATCCATATGCAGCTTTGCAATGCGCATGTGGATAGCGCCTCGACAGGCGGAACCAGCGTCATCTATAGATCCTTTGATAAGAACCCTTTTTAGGATTGTGTGACGCTAGACTTACCCTGATTCTTATAGTAGCTCAGAACCCCATCCTCTAACACAAACCACCTCAACTTGTAGCCGCTAGTGTAGTTTGTCCACTTTTTCAGATAACCCTTCATTTCTCTGCCTTCCTTGCTCGTCAATGCAGCTTCACTAGAGGCTCCACCAAGCGTTGCTAATGCTGCACCAGCCGAACTTCCCAGTACTGCTCTCTCTTGAATGCCCCGCTGAGCAGCTGCGGCAGCAGGTGATCTTTTGAGCATTCCTCTGGTTCTTTCGTCCCTCGTGACATCTTGTGGAAGCTTGCCCTTCCGATCACGGCGGAAAGGGTCTGCGCCGTGCAGTAATAGGATCTGTATGAGGCGTGTATCTCTCTTCCTTGCAGCTTCATGAAGTAATGTCCCTGCGCTCTGGCTAGTGTTGGGATCTGTGACCAGCTCACCACCGTTCACATCAAGAACATTTTGGACCCGAGGATCGTCAAGAAGTTTCTCAAGGCCGGTGTAGTCCACCCTGCCAACTAGATCATGCACTTCCCGAATCTTCTGGTCAAGGAATATAGAACGCGATAGCTGTAGTTGTTGGAAAATGTCAGGGTTGCGAGCAAGGTCAATTGGTGACCGCCCCTGATAATTTGTGATGGAATCATTAATTTCCTTTTGTTCGAGAAGTAAGTGCACAATCGGAGATCGGCCTAGCTGGGCAGCCAGATGAAGGGGAGTATTCCCATCTTTGTCACGTGCATTGATGTCAATGCTAACGCCGGGAGTTGTGGTTGCGACAGAAAGTATATATTCTAGCACCGGGAGTTCGGCGCATCGAATTGCTAAATGGAGTAAAGTGGTCCCTTCCAGTGGGCTAGCTGGGCCTGGGCTACCTGTGCCAGTGCTCGAGGTTTCTTTGATGGCTCTCAAAATCGCAGCAGTATCGCCATTTCTCAGAGACTCAAAAAGACGAAAGGTCCTGACTGACTGCTCAATAGAGACGGCTTTTTCAGGGGCTGGGGGTGTCGCTCCGACCGAGGGGCTCGATATGATCGGGGTAAGTTTGTCGTCTCTGTCCTCTCTCGATCTCTCTCGATGAAGGAGCGACAAGGCCAGCGATGATTTTGACCGCTTGTGGTTCCTAAGGTGCGAGGCGCTGTCAGCTATCGTACAGAACACGGTCTTGCAAGGACCAAGTATAGACGCTTGATACTGAACTACAGGTCTTGCGCGATTGTCGTCGGATAGGCAATTGTTCACTTACCCCTCCCCGTTTCTATCGCTTCTGTCGGACATGCCCTGTTCTAAGCGGTGGCTCGAGCAGTCTATACCACCCGGGCCTGAACGGTCACGGATTGTGGGCTAGCAATGGCGGCGTGCGAAATGCAAAATGGTGAGAGGGACAGAGCGGTTTGAGAACAGTTTGTTTGGTGTTAGTGTTCTTGGCGCCAATGACGTTTGGATAGCGAACGATGTGTCTCCAGCAAGCTTGCCAAGTACGGAGCGCAGACAAAGACCACCAACCTCAAATGGTCATATCCGTTTCCACAGCACATTTATCTACTGAGGCGCTGGCCAAAAGTCTTCACAACTATTCTGTTTGGCGGGGTCGCCATGAGTTGCACAATTGAATGCATCCACCGGGCGGGCCTTTCATCAGGCTAGCACCGGGTAACTTCATGCTGTTGGAATTTCCCCGCAACATCAGCGCATTATGACTCCCGGGAGGGTTCACCACTCCCCGTCGCACCCCTGGACTGTAGTACTACAAATGTAGGACTTTTGGCCGATACTTTGTGCATACATACATTACATAGGAATAGTATCTATGGGTTTACACACAATGCAATGTAATGCTGCCCCTACCAGGCAAGCAACTCAATTCATTGCTTACGTCGGCTTCGAGTGGAGAAGTAGCAGCACTTCCACACCCCACCTAGCGGGAACTGTTCCGCGCTATAAATACAAGCCAGGATATCCGATTAGATTTATTTTGGAAAAGGCGTTTTCGCGGTGGAAGTGCAAAAGGATCGCATAGCCACAGCGAGGGAACCGCACAGCAAGACGCTCCGCTTCCCATAGAGAGGGGTAGTGTGCGGAAGGCTCATGTATACGTCTGGCTCAATCTAGTTAGAAGAGTGGACTGAATGGATGGGGGGAGTTATCTTCCTCTATACTCACTACATTGAAAAACCACATTGCCACTAATATCACCCCTAGTCTAGAAGGCAAGTCCTCACACTTCCAGGATTTCATGAACAGCCACCTCCAACACATAGTAATTATTCGTCTAACATCCCCGATCCTTGACTCACCCTGAGAAGATCCTCCAGTGGTTGTAAGCGCCAGTCTCCCGCTATCATGACTCTTCCTCAACGATAGCTCAGACCCCCCTTGGCCTTGGCCACTCTCCTCTACAGGCAACCCCTCCTCTCCGCCCCATCCTACCTCACCACGTACGATGCACTGCGTTAGGGCATGGGTTGCTCCCGCTACGCGCCAACTGATGAATATAAATATCGTCGTTACTACGACGAAATTGCACCACTTCCCCATATTCCACATATCAAATATACCTAAGCTAAGCAGGCCTTTCGTATCACCTGCCATCCATATGTGGAATTGTAAAGTGAATGTCTCAAGCGAGCAGCGGCCTAGCCATGCGAAGAGGGGAGAGTGGAAGTCGCGTAGGTAGCGGTGTGAGTTCCTTATAATAGTGAAGGCGATGATAGGAATGAAGGAGATAAAGGGATGCCACCGATTATATTCGTATTTGTCGGGAAAGAGACGAGTTACATTAGCGAAGGTGTAGAAGATCGCGAAGGAGAGAAAGGGGAGGGCAAGCCGGAGGCGGTAAATGTGTTGGTTCTTTAGTATCGATTCTATTTGTTGGCTCCTAGGAGAAGAAGAAGCCTCGACGAAGAGAATAGCGACTGACATACCGACGTACACAATGAACATGTCAAGAGAGACACGGAAGCGCCATTCTTCAGCGTCCCAGTTCAGTCGGCACGTATGTCTGACGATAGCAGATGCCACTTCTAAAGGGCCGTAGATCTTTGTGAGGCCGGTGACAATGATAGCGGACATGACGATCTTGCCGAATATAAATGAGAGGGAGCCGTTACGGCTTCGCCTAACCCGCATGGTGGCATATATCACCATGAACCAAAAACTAACAAGTGGTGCGAAATAGTAAAGCTGATAATCTGTACGCATCATATATGGTAACACGCAGTTGAGGAGATTAAGCCTGATAAGAACGCCGGCGACCCGCCGTAGAGAATAGTCGTCTTTTCTGTAAAAGTACACTGTATGTCCAAAGCCAGTCATGAAGAGATAACTGGCAACTAGCAGTCGGATAGCAACATAGACCCAGAAAACAGTAGAGGTGCCGGAGTAATGGTAGGAAAGGATGACAAGTTGCATCCAACCTTTCCATTCTTCCGTTTGGTGCCTGGAGAGGAAGGATTGGGCGGGTGTTTTTTGCTCCCCGGAGCCAAATACTGGCACCTGGGCAGGGGCGGACCGCCGAACCAATAGCAATCCTAGGGAAAGGGGGACGACGCTTAGTACGATAAATTCTCTTGTTGAGCGCTGCTTGTGCATCTTTTCGAAAGCGTTAGTACGGTCGGCAAAGAAACAATAGACAACAGCGAGCAAAAACGTTAGCAGAGCGCGGAGGACTTTGGGAGACGGTAGAAGCCAGGTACGTCTGTGGTCTACTTTCACATCAGCCACCTACAAAAGACACGACCTAATGTGCGACTGGTATACGGACCTGCGCGGGTAACCCACACTAGTAGAGGCAGGATCACTAGCGTCCCAAATAATGCGGCCCACTGCATCCACCCTGGCCTGCGGTAGTTACTGCAGCATGTTCGGTCATAAGGGTACCCCTGGCTGCTAGCTGCTTCGGCATTGCATCTTAGGTTTAAAAGCACGTCTGCCCTTCTGCCTGCGACGTTATCTACTACGTGCAACCCGCTCTGCTCATAGGCGGCTCTCTGCCTCCATGTCATGAGGTGAAAGCTCCACACGATGTCTGCCCCTTGGAATTCAGAGAGTTGTTGGAGATAATCGTTCATTGCATCGATCTTTTCAGCCGTGATCGTTTCCGAGCGGGACGGGGAAAGGAAATCGTACTCTGGGACCTGGACAGGCGCCACCAGGAGGAGGTTCTTGGGGACATGATTCCGGACGAATGACCATGGGTCGTTTGTGAACGGCGCTTCAGTAGGGGGATTCATGTACGAAGAGATATTGTCAATGGAATCCCTGAACTCCCTGAGTGTATTGACATGTACATGTCGGGCGAACCAAAGTCCTCCCCCAACAAATATGATGGCCGGGCTGTCTCCTGTCTCGCCGTTCTCTGTGGGAGCATGCGGAGTATTTCGGTATGCTTCAAGCTCTTCGTGAAATCGAGATGAATTGAGATACGGATCCCAAATAAACTCCAGCTGCACACCATGCCTCCTAAACTCTAGGTCTGCATGTTTGCGAGCTCCAATCATATCACCTCTAGCGCCATTTTCATCCAGCTTCTTCGCTGTAGCCCAGAAGATCTGCCGTGTCGTGGAGTCGCCAATAAAGACCAATCGTTTAGACTGGAGGCATGCCACAAACTCCTTTTGCTTGTACTCGCGCATAAGGCACCCTGGAGGTTGCCAGACCTGATACGACCCCTCGGTGTACCAGGCGCGGCCCGGGTCGGCCCACTTGCCTTCGTTCATTAAAGCACCACATTTGAACGGATCTGGAATATCTGAAAGGGGAGGAGGTTGTTAGAGGGGATGCTCTGTACACTCTATAGCAGCACTAGCGGCTATCTCCAGTTTGCAGCTTAGGGCACGCGACCACTCACCAAGCCAGCAGTATCGGTAGGTGACAGAGAGAACGACGCTGAAGAGGAGCAAGATCAAGCCCTTGTGGATAAACAACAGAGTGGGGTGCGGCAAGCGAAACTTAGTCATGGTCACTACCACATAAACACCTTGTAGCAATATGTTCTCGTCTGCACGAGGTGCGGTTTAAAGGAGTCTGGCTGTTTCCCAGAGGGCATTGAGGAAGTAGCTCTGATGCCCCCGTTCGAGGGGGAATGGAGATGCTGGCGGTAGCTTCTCATCGGCTCGCCTCCGCGGCGACTCACCAGCAGAAATTTCGTCAGCTTGGTTGTCAGCGTTACGTGTGCCCTTATGTACTTGTACGTACATTTTCCGAGATTGCAATACTAAGCTAAGTCCCTCCCAACACGACAGAAGTACACAGTACGTAAAATACTGTTACGCTTAGAGAGACATTCAATAACTACCTCTTTTGACCGACACCAACGTTCTAAGGTCTCGGGGAGAAGAGCCCCCAAGACCAGCAATCGTGTCGTGCAAAGGCCAAGCAAGAGGGCACTACTTCCTCAATCCAAGAAGACTTGGAGACTAGCTCTCAGGAGCCGCGTGCTTGACGCTTAATACACAAATCTGTGAAGACCACGGCTCCCTTCGATTGGAATCGGATACCAAGTGATGCAATTGCAGAAAGCTGTCTCTTTCCTCGCTCGGTTGACTGTCGACTGTGTCCGTCGGTCGATCTTGAGCTGGATGCACCACTCACTATTTGTTTGGCTGCTTGAGACTAGATCAACCAACATCAACGATTTTTGAGTACGAGTCCACCTCCTTGCGAACGTGTGGCGCACCTAACTCTACGGTGGTCCTCGTAATTTATGCGTTGAAACAAGAATCTGTATTTATATACTGTACTATATACTGAGAAATATATACATGAGTAATAATATACAGAGGTAACGCTAGTGCATGTTATAATTGTACTAAACCGTATATACTATCCTTGAAAATAGTGTTGGCATGATGAAGCCAGCGGCCAGTCGATATTCCAGATGGCGAAGTCACCCTTCCTCTACCCACCCCAACGCCTCTCCCATCTTCACTCTCTGTCCCTTTTCCACGGCCCACTTCCACCCGCCCTTTCTCTCTCCACCCCACCAACCCTCATCAAAGGTTTTGCGGACTCCTCTCGGTGCTTCAAAAACCAACACAATCGTGCTCCCGAGTTGAAAGCCGCCCATCTCTTCACCCTTCCGTAGCGCATGCCCTCTAAGAAGTCGGCTTGCCCCCTCGTAGGTCGCCTCCGCAAAGCCTGAATATGGCTCTCCGCGCCTGGCAGCTTCTTCTGCAGCATGGTCAGCGGCGGTGTCCGTGGTGAGTGAATTGGTCCTGAGTTCGCGATCAAATTTGATCTTGATAGAGCCGACGTTGGTAGCACCGACGGGAGTGAAAGAGAAGAAGCCCCACCGCCATCGGCCGAGCAAGACAACCCGCTCATTTAGTGTGAATAAGCCTGGAAGAGTACGCTGTAGGTACGGAGAGACACTGTATAGCTCGCCCGCAAAGTGGCGGCGCTTCTCTGCCACCCATGACGTCGGTGAGTGGAAACGGTGGTAATCACCAGGAGCGAGATATATGACAGCGTAGCAGAGCATAGAGTTGTTATTAGATGTGAGCCGCGCATACCAAGGAAGAGAGGTATCTCCTAACGCAAGATCTGCCCGAACCTCAGCTTCGGACGCAGGTTTAGGAGCGGTGGAGGCGTCAGTAGATACATGTTGTAGTTCGGGCTGGGTTGTTCCGGAGAGAAGGCTTGGCAGTGTATAAGAAATTCCATTTACTCGAGCGAATTCCTCATCTGCTTTAATAACGCCTTCGTCGCCGATACGGAGCGGCAGCTGCGATTGTTCGCTAGGTTTGATGAAGTTGGAGGGGGCAAGGGAGTTTGGAGTTGTGCTAAGCTTCTGTGTGCCCAAAAGTGCATCGACGCTGTAAGTAACCCCTTTTACTTGCTCCACCTCCCCCCGTTCAATTGTACCGAATTGAAGTATACGACCATCCGCAGGAGAGACAAGGGTCAATGGGTTTGGATCTATTGGACGGACGCCAGGTTTCAGGGTACGATAAAAGAAGGATGCTAGATTTGGATAGGTGTGAAGATCTGGTTCAGATACTTCTGAGAGGCTGGTAGCAGGTCTATCAGTAATATATACTATGACGGGAGAGGGAGATTTACTCGACGCCGAATATCCAAGAGTATAATCGGAAGCCCGGGACTCGGAGGTAGTAGGGTATTTCCAATTCGTTGAAATGACCCCAAAGTCGGGATAGAGCTTTTAGGGGAAGCGTTGACATGACCTGTACCTGCCTAGACTCAACGGCCCTTTAGTCCCAGCATCCCACTTCATACTTCACGGAGCTCAATTGCTGACAGTTGAAATCCCCTACCATGGACCGCTAGGCCGTATCTTCGGCCTCTTTGTTAGCCGGCCGTCGTCTCCATCCCCACCAACACTTCGTTCTTCTTCCCTGACTTTTTGCCGGCGAACGCGATATAAATGTGTAAGTCCCAAAAAGCCGATACCAAGACCTACAGATATTGAATACCATTCAATCTTTGTACTTCGTAGTGCCAAGCGTAGCCTTTTCCCAAAAGATTCACGGTGCTTTCCCTGGTCCTGTTCATAACGACGGGTCGAGGATGAGAGGTTTCGACGACAGGTAAGGTGTGGGTATATCTGCCGGCGTGTCGCACTGATATGAGGCGGGGTTCGTCGCGGAGAAGGCGAGAGAAAGTGCAGACGGAATGGCGAGGCAGCTATCCTAAGGGCCATGGCCAGGGAAAGCGATGGACTACGAGAGATTTGGTCTAGCACAATTCCATGTTCAACGCTCAGTAACAGATGGCCGAACATTGCCCTCGAGTTTCTGTTTGCTGACTAATCACTTAACCACCCAAATATTTGTCCACCGTGTCCATCTAACACTCCGCTTCTCCTTCCAGCATCAACCCAATCACTCCACGATGTCTTCGGAAGACATCTCGTCTGAGCAGCCTAAGGCTGGAGGAAGCTCCCCCGCTTCGCTCTCTCCAGGATTGCCGTCAATCTCCGTCTCTATTCTTTCGCCATCTACAGAGCTTCCGCACCAGCTCTCTTTCACCTGTGTGCCCACTTCCTCCACCGTTGGTGAGCTCAAGCAGAGAATTAGCGATGCGGTGCCATCTAAACCAGAGCTAGGGAGGCTAAGGTTGATTCATCGCGGGCGAATGCTGTCTAGGGACACAGACACAATGTCAGATGTGTTTGGACCTGCGGCTGTAAGTCAGGGCCTCTATGGTGGCCGGCCGACGGCCCGCTAATAAATTACAATAGGTCGATGACCCCTCAATAAAATCCCTCCACCTTGTTCTCCGGCCTTTGGTGGCCGATCCTACAAACCCCAGCCTGCCACCCCCCTTATCAGGCCGACGATCACCCAGCCCTGCTCTGCGTGGATCTACCGCTGCCCCACACGACCAGATCGAGAGAAGAGCCCTAGTAGACTCATTAGATCATCACTTTCACGAACATAATCGTGTCACACAGCAAATTGCACAGGCAATGAGACAGGGCCAAGTGAACGCTTCCCCCGGGCCCCCTCTGCCCGCTCGACATATGATGCTCCCCGGTGAGCCTGAGGGTGCCATCAATAGCCAATCATCATCCGCTTTTGCGAGATATATCGCCAGTCAACAGCAGATGAGGGCAACCACAGGAATGACAGGTTTCCAACCGAGTGCTACACCTGCAGCGGACAATCCTAATGGACCAAATGGCCACGATGTTACCCAATCGCATCGTAACGTGCCCGAGGAACCCCCGAATGGCCAGAATCAGTCCGTGCCGGCCCTGGGTGGTGGATTTACGAGAACGTATGCCGCGCCCAACGGACACCGTTGGCATACGACTGTCAATTACAGCAGTGTGACAATACCAAATTTCGGTCAAGCCACTGCTGGAATACCACCTACGCCACACAACACGGGTGCAGGTGCAGGTGCAATTCCTGCGATACCCGGAATACCAGGTTTTCCCGATCTCAATGCCTTCTTGGCCGCAGCAACTGCAGGCGCCACAGGTGGAATCCCTATACAACAAGGCCCCCCTGGACTTCCCGGACAAGCAAGTGCTACGGCTCAGATGCCCTTCCATAGTACTGTGAGAAGTCAGTTTCTGCAGGGTAACAACGAGCTTGATTTAAGTCTAGCTCAGGTCAATCAGCTTAGGGATCAAATCCATGCCTTGCGGCAACGTTTAAGTAACCGCTTAGGCAGCTCTTCCCCGCACAACATAAATACTAGCTCTTTAGATGAACGGCTTAGGGCTTCGAACCCAAGGCTAACCGCCACACCAAGAAATACCCCCCCCGAGAATATCAACCAAAGAAATACACAACCAATGCTTAGAGTCCCAAACATAAACACCCCCGCCAACCCAGGCGAACAATCAAACGCCTCGAGAACGGAATCACAAGCCTTAGGCACCGATACTGGCGCAATTGTCTCGGCGGAATCCCGACGCTCTCCCGAACCTGTCGCCTATCTTCTTTCCTCTCCTTCAGGCCCACAGGCGCTCGTTGTCTCACCATATGGTCTCTACAACACCGGCACTTTACACAATCACAGGACCCATAGAGTAGCCGAGCATAACAACGATAGCCAACGATTACCTGAGCCGCGTCGACGCGATCCTGTACGTCACCGTGAGGCACCACACGCTGCTCATCAGAATGGCCAGCGCCATCCTAACCACCAAGCTCGTGGTGCTGTAAATGGTGTACCATTTGCAAGATTACTACAGGGACTAGCGCCACTTGGCGCCAATATCTGGTTTATAGTGCGGCTAGTCGGCTTTGTCGTGCTTTTCACCGGTAACTCTAGCTGGCAACGCACTATCATGTTGGCTCTTGGTGCAACGATCGTGTTTCTATTACAGACGGGAATTTTAGGCCCCGTCACCGAATCGGTGTGGGGACCTATAAGGAGACATATAGAGGGCGTCCTACTATCCCCAGACCGAAGGAGGACTCCAGATGCCACCGGGGACGCACAAAACGCTGCTGCAAGAGGGAACGAAATAGAAAATGTGAGACCGCAGGGGCATCAGCAACGGCTCAACCCAGGGAATACAGCACCTCGATTGGTTCGCGAGCACCAACAGGATCAACGTACGTGGATATATGAAACAATTAGAACTATTGAGCGAGCAGTTATTATATTTATGGCCAGTCTGGTGCCGGGTCTTGGAGAGAGGCATATCGCAGAGCTAGACGCTGCACAACAAACGGAGCGGCTCGAAAACGAGAGGCGAGCTGAGGCGGAGGCGCAGGAGCCAAATCCAGGTGGGGCACATGTAGGGGTTGGGGGCGCTGGCACCGATAGCACAAACCATAGGCAGATGGGTGGAACGAGTGAAGCAGATGCTAGCCCTGAGCAGGACTCGGGGGATCACGACCTACCAGCAGAACATCAACAAGGGGCGGCATAAGGGCGACTGTAACTTGGCAGACTGAGGAACCGAGTGAAGCGGATTGCATTTGGCATTAATTTGAAAGCATCGATGGGCGTTATATACTCCTTGAATGTACGGGCGGGTCGCTATTGACTGGCAATGACAGATCATTTCAAATTTCCCCAGGATCAGTCTTACTTTAACCTTAGTGTGCTCCTTAATATACACCAGATAAGACAAAGCCACAATCCTGCTAATACGAGCAAGCCATTTTAATATGCCACCCTCGTTCTCATGTCCTATGAAAAGAGCTTCAATCAGCTATCAGGGCTCAAACGTAGTACAGATAGTGAACCTACAGATATTTTTCTCTCGATCTCACGAACTGACCTATCGAGTTCCCCAGCGATCATCTGTTTCTTGTCGTTTGGCAACAGTGCATAGCGTTCACACACTAGGCTGTCATTAGTACTACAGCTGCACTAAACTCGCCAAGTGGACCTACAATCGCCATCAATAACACCTTTTACTGGCACGTAATAGCTTCGATAGATTAGGTGATCTCTTCCTGCCAATGGAGCGTCTTCGGTCCTCAAATGCTGCTCCAGATTTTGGAAAAAATCAACGTCCTCGCGACCCACAAACGGTACCAGAATCCCTATCGATCCCTGCAATCCACTCCAAATGAGGACGTCCCGACCTCCGGCAACGAGGTTTGTTTTTTGCACAGACGTCGGGATATCCTGGGGAAAGTAATGGCACATGAGATTCAACCTATTAGGAGCACCCTGGAGATACTGGCGGTCATGGAGCAGATATGCTCCTGATCCCTCTTCGTCCGCTTCCTCGCTGGCTTTCTGAGGACAACGCAGAAGCCAGAGGTTACCAAACTTATCACCGCCGGCGGCAGTCTCGTAATCCACCATTGTAGTGCAGGTGGTCCACCTCGCGATCAAGTCATCAGCAAAGGGAATGAGTTGATTTTCTTGGAACTTGTAGACAACGAAGATGACGCTCTCTTGAACATCACTGACAATGATACGCGAGCCCTGAGTCTGTAATCCGACAATGAGATTTGGAGCAACCTGTGCTTGTGCTTTACGAAGAAGTTGCTTCATTCCAAGATCGTAGATTCTCAGGTCCTTACCAATACCAACAAGAAGACGCCCTTGGAATCCGAGGAGAGCGAGGGGTGGCTCCTCGACTTTTGTCTTGTGGATAAATTCAAGTTCCTTCCCATCCTCTTGGAACCGATAGACATGAATAAAACCGGCAGTGGATGAGCGTGGACTGGCCACCATGTCCTTTCCTGTTCCGACAACGAGAAACGTCTCATCATCTTGGCTAGAGAAAGTAACTGTTGTCATAGACACCGCCGCTTCATTGTCACTGAGTTCAATGCACTGAAGAGTCTCTTTTGCATTTACCGGGTCAACTACATGAACGCAGGACGCCCAATGCCCTTTACCCCGCGGATAGCCGAATTCTTCGGGTGGTAACTCTACCGCATCGCCGTTCATAATAGATGGATCGTTCAGGAGTTGAGACTTGGTAGACGGCGAAAGAATGTTGTTGTCAGATTCGATTACGTAAAATAAGGGCTGATCTGGGTGTCGAACAAGAGAACGAGGGGTATAGGATAGCGGTATAGACTCTTGCAAAAGGTTATTCGAAAGTTTTTCGATTGTGAATATTCTGCGATGTGCTTTGTAGTCAGCGATACGACTCTAGCTACCAAACCGAGCTGCTGGAAGGACAGTTTCGCGAACTTCATCAGAAGGAACAATTGGAATAAGAATTATCATCTTCACCGCCAAATAGGCATAAAGAGAAAAAGTAGTCATCATGAGAAAATAGTTCCCGCTAAGGGGAGGTAAAGTTATCTCATCATTTCAATACATACCTGAGGTTTTGGCCCTGGATCCCAACCATACCCTCGGTGCATTGCTCACTACTGAAATTCCAACCCCATTCCAACCCCACGTAATTCAAAGGAGTGAGCATGAAACTCTTCGTCAGCGGGTCTGAATATCCAAGCCAGGGGCGCGAGCTTAATGCGAGAACCGCCGTCTGTCCCTTCACAGAAACCCTAAAAAGCTTTGCAGGTTTCGGACCGAGGAAGCGGGTCCGCGTGTCAGAAAGTTCACCCGTTACTTCATCGAGTACAGTTCGAAGGTAAACTCCAGAGTAGAGCCCAATATGGAGATACAGAGTCGAGCCGCCAGAGGAGGAATCAGCCATGGCCATTATGGAGAGCGCAGAAGGCGCAGAGGTAAGCGCCTGCACAGATTTGTTCTCCAGCGTCGAGTCAGGAGCGAGACTAAGGATCCTCACTGTGGAATCATCGCAGCCGACGGCCAAGAATTGACTTCGAACGCGCCCCTCTGGCACCTCTCCCAAACTTAAACAAGTTACCGTTCCGCTCATCTCCCGTTTCTCCTCATATTCAGCAAGTCCGCCATCCGAATCCATCTCAAAGTAGACAATCTCACCAGAGCTCAGAGCAACTGCCACCTGTCTTTCATTTGTCGTAGCCGCAACGATAGACCGATGCTGAGGAGCCGGCCACTCATCCACTCGTCGATCGGCACGAATGTGCCGGATCCCCTTGGGATGAACCTGAATTAAGGCGTCCTCACCAAGTTGTTGGACTGCTAGCGTCGGGCCCGACGAAAGAAAGCCAGTATCAGTGACTTCTTCAACAGTCTCGCCAATACTGAGCACAAGTGTTCCATTCAAGAATGACAAAATGATGTAAGCATCATATTCATCACCGCGAGTAAGTTTAGTAGTCCACACTGCCGATGGTACGCCTGGGAGTTCAGATTCAACGATCTCTGAAACCTCGAGGCCATGCTTCAGAGTCCTGAAGGTACTCCTTGCACCAGCACCGCAGACGGAGTAGATCTGGGGGGCGTCTTCCTCGGTCAGATTTGCTATCTTGCAATCCATAAGAGGATTCATTGCATCTATGCTCTCGACCAGGTTGACATTCTCAGCTGCCCTAGGATGGAAGTATACCGGTGTGTAAGGATCCGTCGGGTCGCTGGGAAAAGCATCACTGTTGAATTCCACTTCCTCATCGTCATCTCCCAACTTCTCGAACTGGTAGAACTGATGGTTTCCTGTCTCGCTAGCCACAAACAAGAACCCGCTCTTCAGAATACACAGGCTGGAAGCGACTGGAACAGTATCGAAATATTTGATCTTTAACTTCTTAACTTCCCCAGTTGGTTGGCCATTGTCGTCATCCACCATTTCCAACGTGACCTTGAAAAGGTCCCCATCTTCGCTTTGCAGGAGAAAGAAGAACGCTCCTTTCATCTTATGCATGACTCCAGAAATGATGCAACGTTTTCTCTGAGGATCTTCCGTTGCTCCTCGTCGGCGCGGAATTGTAACTCGAAAAGCTTCCTGGTTGATGTGTCGATAAGTTATGTTGTCCTCGCCACAGACTAGAACCCCGCTTGGTCCATCTGCACCACCAGGCACCTGAAATAGCATCGTCGCGGTTCGATCGACAGGATCCGACCATTTTCGTACTACATGGTTCAAGCCAAGATCCAATTCGTAGTACACCAACGATTTCTCGATCTCGAGATATGCCTCGCCGGTCGGGTCCTGATCCGAATCACTATAATCAACCTCGAGGGATGCAAAGACTGGATTTTCGTATCCGACGTCCAGGCCAACCATGGCAAAAACCAAGGTCTGAGGCTTATGGGCTTCGAGAGGCGATGAGATAGTGAGTTCCGCTTGGGCATTCCGGTTGAGGACATAAACAAGTTTGTTTTTCTCGACAGAAGCTATCAGGCAAGCTCTGCCCTTCGGATCCACAGCGAGATATTGTCCTGGTATGACCCGCCGAATTCCCGACTTCCCAAAAGTTTCGAGGTGCAGTCTGTTAAACCGATTTTGGGACGGGACGTACTCAATTATTGTAATTCGCCCAGAATCGGAACCAATAATAATGTAATCTATATCACAGTCTCAGCGTAATTCTCTAAACCTCTCCATCGCCAGCTTGCGCGCTGCCGCCATAGCAGGCAGGCGGCGGATGTGATCGTGCTGCCGGCCAACTTCAAATATCACTAAGTGAAGCCACTTGGATTCTTCTTGGTCAATACGTACCTTTGCTACTGCCTGCTAGACGGAAAGCCGCCAGCGTCCGAATAATTCCAAAGACATCATGCGAGAGAATCGTAGAGACCTTGCCTAAGTGAGGGTCTGGCCGAAGCAATGTAATGCGAGATCCAGACGCCGTCACGATTTGCTGCTCCTTTGTCCCCGCGAACTGACCGAGAATGGCCTGAGTGATGGCTGATGGAGGCTGGATAGTCAAGGAATACATGAACATTGACGAAGTAGTTGCCATGGCGGACCAGAATACGCAGGCCAGAGGGCCTGTGTTCTTCTCCTTATATATTATTCTCCAGTAAATGGCTCTCAGAGTCGGGAGTGCGGGTTCCTCCCTTCGTGTGAAGATGATTTGTTACTGGGTTAGGGTCGGAGCTTTTGTTGCGGCTCCGCCAAGCAAGGTTTGATTGGCTCATGAACTTCCTCATCACCCAGACACTAAACAACCACCACGGCAGCGATACACGCACACCTGCTAGTCGCCATGAGACCGGCATACGCTTGCCAGCGATGCCTAGAGTTGATAGGGAAGTCCCTCCTGAGCCGGAATCTACGATCTGTGGGGCCTTCGGCAGATATTCGATGGGCCTCCATTTCAACAAAAGCTAGCCAGGTGAGCAGCACACGACCAAAAAAGGCCTTAAAGACACCATTCAATAGCCATCGTTCTACCTCATCGCTTGAGAACCAAGGAGATGGGGCCAAACACGAGCCATTGAGGGCCACGCCTCCTTTAAGCTTAAACCAGCTCCCCGGGACGGAGGAAAGTACCCGAGCATTGTTACGGCCCCACAACCTCTTCCATCGCTTCTCAGAATCGCCATCACCATCCATTAGGAGACGTGCGGCATTTATAAAGCAACACGCCTACTGCCCACACCCCGACCATCATCATACTCGCCTTTCAAGCGGTCCGGATGACCCGGTAGCACAAAACCGAGCTGATGCATCGCAACCTCCAATGCACGTCAGCTTTGAATGTGCTGACTGCGGAATACCTGTTTATTGTTCCGAAGGACATTGGGCAGACGACTTTGAAAACCATCTAGGAATTTGCGATACCCTTCGCCAAATTAACGAGGACGACCATGACCTCCGATCAGGGCGTTTCTTTCCAGAGTTTGAGTACCCAGGACCGCAGCTAGTGGAAGCCCAGGTGAACATGACTAATTGGGACACCTTCCTATACTCTAGAGAATTTGAGGCAATCAACAGTGAGCGGAGCATGAGGCAGGCAACGAGGCTGTTGACATATCCAGTCACAATCGGTAGCTTCCTTCACGAGCTAAGCCCATATAATATCAGGAGTGGGGGAAGGTTAACCACAGAAGGTCTAAAAAGTCTCAGCGGTTCGTCTGGCCTCTATCTGAGACATTGCGTGTCCAGACTGCTAACACCGTTACCCAAAGCCCTCCGCTACACTCTTCACCCTCCACGTTCCGGTGCTGGTCTGGATATCAAGGGTCTCCGTCCAAGCGCCCCTCCAGCACGAATCTTCATCCTCGGCGCTCGTGCAGAATCTTCACTTCCGCGTGAAATATGGATCCAACTCTCCCATATGTTTCCGCGCGGCAAATTCCACCTCATCTTCATCGGTCCCGAATCAATGACGAATCGGGATTCTGAATTTCCCCTTCCAGGCCGTACTCCTGAAAATCCATTCGGAGCCGTTGTAGAAGATAGAATCACCCATCAATTGAAAATCAGCACATTTGTCGAGTACTACCATACCCTCCACAAGGCGGGCATATTTCAACCTTACGACCCATATTTCGATTGTTTTGTGCTCTTTCACCCCGGGTTAGGCCACCCGGCCAGCTCCCACGAGTGGGAAGAGACTCTACCGCAGCTTCTTGAAACAAAGGTCCCAGTGTTGGTGACTGGCTACACGGAATGGGACATGCAGCGAGATCTAAAATGGGTGCAGGAGAAGGTCGGTGGTGAAGTAGATTTACTACTTGAGCCAGGCGAGAATAGATTCAGAAGCCTGAGATGGGATCTGAATGACCTAGATCCGCAAGACATCAGTTGTGGAAATTGGGGCGTGTGGAGTTTTAGAGGAAAGAGGTTAGACATCTATCATCCCCGCAATTGCAAAACAGCACGATTTTTTGCTAACGACAAAAACAGGTACGAGACAACACGAAAAGATGTCGAGTGATGTAGTAGTTAAACCATTTTATTGATTGCAAAGGAACGCGCTAGGTTCTTCTACGTAAAAATATCAATAGAAACAACTCCATAAATTCAACCGACTTAGCACATGCCTAACATTAGAATTCCGATAACAAGGAGGTTACCCAACGAGAGAGTTCATCTGAACCCTTTTTTTTTGTTTTTTTTAGAAAGTACCTAGCACTCTCTACACGCGCAATGTTAGCAGGCAGAGACGGAGCAAGGGACATGATTTCGGCATAAAGTCTTCCCATATTACGATAACCCATTTTATTTCTTCGCTTTTAACCATGCGCGTATCCGACTCGGGGACTTCCCTTGGATAAAGGGGCAGCTTTTTCGGTACCGGATATCGGAGGATGTGCAGAGGCCCCCCTCGGTACCCTATTAATTTATCCACTAGCAATAAGATCTTCGCGATCTTGTGGCACTATCCTATCACTCTGGCTTAGATTGACCTGGCCTCGGGACGTCTATTGTTAGGACTGCTGAGCGAACGGCGATATCGCACGATGCCCGGGAAAAACAACTATGGGCCTGTCTCTCCCACCCCCGACTGACAGAGTGGATTATGACGCATCGTTCCCCTCCGATGCATTTTGATCAGCGAGAAAATGCATCGCCCCCCCGTAATCTTAAAGCTCACTCTGCATATCCCAGGCCGCAATCTGAGTGGTGAGGGGCAATCCCAGCCCGCGCGATTTGTTTGGCGGGCAATACGGTACCTTGCAGAGCGGCAAGGGCATTCAGCCTTGCGGGCCACCACTAGAGCTGCCAAGCGTTGCTGGCAATCTCCCAGCAAACGCTACGTTGTTTCACCATCCCATCATTGACGTGGAGAATCAATGCGTGGGCGGACGGGGCCCAGTATTCCGTGCAGGGCATGATGATCCGGCACGAAGGCATATATCTCTGCGGTTCAAAAACCCAGTATCCTACCCCGCAGAGCGCCGATGAGAAGAGAAAAGAGCACGAGGGCGGGCATAGTGTCTGTCCTGCTAAGGATCTCACGTCAACAATGATGGTGCAGAAGGGTCCGAGAGGGCAGACCAGCTCATGTCCGGTGCAATCTCGTCGCTCGGCGTAATCCCAGCTCGTAAAGAAACAACCTCGTACTCGGTAGCTTAAGCGCACAGCGGGAGAGCAGTCCTGGTGCTGCCTCGGGGCTGATTCCTCGTGTGCTCGGCCATGTGTGTAGTGGTACACTAGCAGGACGCTCAACTGCCCGGGCGCGCGTACCAGTAGGCATCCTCCCACCTATAGCTGAGGGCATCGTGAAATTGCCTTTAGAGGCGAAGCACAGCAGCGTGTCTTGGCGGCTCGTGGACCGGCTCGGCCACCCCCTCTTAGTCCAAATCCCATCGCAGGTCTATTTGTGCGCTCTGCTAGTGCGCGAGCCACCACCCTGCAGCCATCCAATCTTGCAATGCACGCCCATCGCGGTTGGTCCGTTGGCTTTCTTGGCTTCATTTGATTTCCGGCTGTTGTTTGTTGTTTGCGGTTGCTTGGACTCTATTCTCACACACTCGCCTGCCGCTGCCCCCCGGAATGGGATTCGAGGGGGTCACGATGGCGTCCCTGCCGTCAAGTACTTATACCACAGTCCTCCGCCGGTCATCTGTCTCGCTCTCTCCTTCTTTTTTTCCTACTCTCTCTCCAGTCATTCTTTAGACGCTCGCTCAAAACACACATTCGTTTCACTTTGTCTTCAGGCTTTTATCAAGCTTAATCTGTCGATCCTTTTAAAAAAAAAACATGCGCTATACAAGCAAGCTGGCCGCTGCGGCTGCCGTCGCCATCACCGGCGCCTCTGCTGTCAATATCACCCCGACGGGTGATGCGACTGCTCTCGCAAATGCCCTTCTTGGAGAGGGTATTACCCTCGTCTCTGCCAGTTTCCAGGGTGACGCCGCCGGTTCTGGTACCTACACCGACGGGCCTTTGGGCATCCAGGATTCCATCATCCTTACCTCTGGTAATGCTCTGCACCCGTACGAACCAAGCACTGAGGGTACTGCCCTGAACCTCCCTGGATTCGGTCGCTGCGATGAACTGTCTGGAGGAACTTCATTTGATGCTGCCGTCCTAACCCTGCATGTCACACTCGATGCCGGTTACCCAGGATTCCACTCTCAATTCGTCTTTGCGTCTGACGAATACCCCGAGTACGTCGGGTCTGAATTCAATGATGTTTTCGGCATCTGGATCGATGGCACCCAAATCGCCTTCGATGATAGTAATGCTCCCATTACCATCAACGGACCGTTCTTCAGCAGCGGCAACGTCCTTACCCCACCTGCCTCTGGCCCCTATGGTGGTTCGACTCCTTTGCTTCAGTCTGGTTTCGCCAGCGCCGCAGGTGAACATATCATCGAGATCGCCGTGTGCGACGTTGCCGATTACATCCGTGATAGTGCTGTATTCATCACCCTCTCTGGATGCGGTGACGAAGCTAGCTGCAAGAACGGTACCACCGTTGCTTCAACCACCGACACTTCCTCTTATGCCACTTCGACTGGTTATAACACCTCGACTGCTTATCCTACTTCGGCTTACCCCACTACGTCTGTGGATTACATCACCAAGTACGAGACCGAATGGCACACCGTCACCTCCTGCCCAGTCAGCAACCCATGCCATCCAGTGGCCACCTCAAACGTCGTGACCTATACTCTTACTCAGAGTGTCACCGTCCCTTGCGTCACCACCACAGTAAGTTTCTATCTCGCCCCACCTCGCTTTAGAAGACTGGCTAATATCCCACAGTATGTTGAATCGAGCTCTACCTACACAACCATAATCACACTTGAACCAGTGACTACCTGGGAGACCTGTTACGAGTCGCACACTGTCGAGCCCTCCTCTACTGAATATGCAACTCTATATACCCCAACTTACACTTCAACATACGTCCCAACATACACTTCAACGTATGCTCCATCATACACCCCAACATACAAGACCAGCAACGTTGCCGTCACATACGTAGCAACTGCTTCCAAGCCCGGCTATACCGCAGCCAACAGCAGCACCTATGCTCCCGCTGCCTTCACTGGCGCTGCCTCTAGCGTCCAGTCATCGGTCTTGGTGTCCGGCCTCGTCGGATTCTTAGCTCTCATTCCTGCTTTCTTCCTGTGAGGCTAATTGCCGAAAAGAACGGGTTTCTTTTAGATGTTGAGGTTGTGGGTATGCGGTGTGATAAGCCATTTACTTACGAGGGGGGACGGGGTGTTTTATGCGGTTGATGCAGCATGTTTGCTAAAATAACGGAGTAATATCTGTCTATACATTTAGTTTCCTATTCAAATCGCACAAGACCTAGTGTCCGCGCCTACCATTAAAACCAAACTTCGTCGACTTGACAATAGACTTATATATCTCCTACAAATTTCAAAATAGCTACTTCGCCGGGAACCCCTCTCCCAATTTTTATAAAAGCTCGAACCGACTGAAACCCCCCTTCCCCAAAAAAAAATAAGGAGTCTGATTCCAAAACTTCCCTTTTTTTTAAAAAAAAAAAAAAACTTCTTGCTTCTCTTTCTCTTTGAAAGTTTTTTTCGTTCTTTACAAAGGGTAAGGTAAGAAAGAAAAAAAAAAAAGTGGGGGTTACTTCTGGATAATAGATGGATAAATGTGCAGAGTTTTTTAACACCGTCGCACAAAGTACCAGGGTGTGTGTGGGGATAATAAGTCTCTGGCCCCCTCCCCCCTTCCATTCCAAAAGTGATGTACCCGGGCCAAATAAATACTTACCCTTTGACCCCGAGTACATATACAAGTCGAGTCGCGTTATAAGAAATATGGTCGGGGGGGGGGGGGGGGAAATAAAAAAAAAGAAAAAAAGATAAATTTTTGGGGGGGAGGGGAAGGAAAGGAAAGGGGGGGGGTAGGGATAAGATTTATGTGTTTGACGGGACC
>JAJDFF020000022.1:94508-125154 GCA_021527025.2 Geoglossum cookeanum
TTCCATTCCAAAACGTATTTCCCAGGGCCAAATAAATCTTTCCCTTTTGCCCCCGAGTAAATATAAAAGTCGGGTCGCGTTAAAAAAAAATTGGTCGGGGGGGGGGGGGGGGCAATGGGCTTCCATTCTTATAGCGCGATTATTCTTGTATAGTAGGAGCCCACGATCGGGGTGGAGCCGCGTATATTCATATTCTTATAACGCGACTCGACTTGTATAAAGTAGATAGACGGGCACCTTCGCTTTTTCTCTTTTTCTTTTCTTTTTTTTTTTTCTATTTTTTTTCTTCTCCCGGCTGAAGTCGGTTTATTGGTTTGTTGGCTTGTTGGTTGTTTGTCGGTTGGTATGTAGACTTATGAAGAAATTTTGAAATTATTTAAAAAAAATATTAAATTGGGGGGGGGGAGATAAAAGCAAGAAAATAAGATAAAATTTTTGGGGGAATGGGAATCGTTCTTTGCTTTATTGGGTGGAGGGGTTTTTTTTTTTTTTGGTTTATTTTTGTTTATCTGATCTAGATGGATAAAAACTGAAGAGAAAAAAACCCTTGGGGTTAAATCAATCTGCGCGTTGGTTTGTTGTTATACGGAAAAGTTTCTTTTTATTTATAGAGGATAACGTAAGATGGCTTTGTTGGTCACATTTACCCTTTGAGTTTGTAGGACTACAAATACATTGTCTGTTATATACTATATCCACATAGCTCAATTAACTTTTATGTAGGCACTGTGTCAAAACCCCCAGGGCTACTCCTCTCCAGAGACTAGTAGAATCACGCTCCCCAATTGGCTCTTGAGGTCCTCTTTGTTCACGTCATGTGTGTCTTCCACCTCACCCCACATACCTGTCTGCCAGCGGACTTCCAAGTCTGCCGCCTCGGCCGCTTCTTCAATGCCAAATCGCTGGGGTGCTTCTGCTTCCTCCCCTCCCCTTTGTTCCTGTTGCGGCTGTTGTAGCTGCAGATGCCTAAGCTCCATGCTCCATTCTACAAGTAGACGCACCGCCACCAATAGGCTCTTCCCCGCCAATACGGCACGTTCTAGCCCCGCGAGCTCGAACGCTGGAAGCCCTGAAATCCACCCACGGATGACATCCCTAGTCATTTCTGGTTGCGGGCACGGTAGGATACTATTTTCATCGGTAATGGGGAAGAGTTCCACGCCTGGCCAGACATGCGCCGTTAGAAAGTCCATAATGGGCCTGGCGACGCGCATCTGTATGTCGCGCAATGACTCAGCGGAGCGAGATGCCGCGTCATCCTCAACGAATCGAAGCTGCGATCCAGCGTGAGTATTGGGTGTCGTGGGTGCCCAGCAGAGTAGTGTGTCGGTATCTAGATAGCGCATAGCCATGGTGACGATCTCATCGCGAGCGCGGGAGTCATCTTTTGAGTCTTTTTCTTGAATTTCGGTAGCGTGAGATACGAGTGAGGTTAATGGGATGTGGTGCTGCCGGAGGGCTTGCGAGGCGGAGGTGAGTAGGTCCCATTCAAGCGCTATGGCGGTCGCGAGATGTGGTTTGGAGTGGGGGAGGGTTAGGATGTCTTTTGAGGGCGTGCGGATAGGCCGGTGGTCGAGGTGGATTTGGAGACCGTCTGGAGAGCGGATTAGAGCTAGACATGCAACACTAAGGCGCAGAGATGGACAGAATTTGGTACAGACCAGGTGCCTCATGGACCTTCACATCTTTCCAAAACCGCTTCTTCACGCCCCCGCCATCCCCGATCTTGCCAATCAGCTCAGCCTGCCTCCGCCGTCGTGCGATGCGGTCGTGCAGCGTCGCGGCGGGGGCTGGTGGTTTGGGTGGCGGGCCATGTGCAGTGACCGGAAGGGGTGTCGCCGGCGCTGGGCTGGTGGTATGGAAGAAGTATCGGTGAATGGGTGCAATTGCCCGTACAGAGCACAGAGTGCGGGCGTCTGATGCCGATGGGCGGGTTAGCAGTGGTAGAAGCCTCATGGTGGGGGAGAGGAAAAGGGCATCAGTCTCGGAGCTGCTTTTGGGTCGTGTTGGGGTCGTTCATCCAGGCCGAGACAGGCTAGACCTCTTTTTGGCCATCTACCCACTAGTCTCTCTCAACACCTTGACTCCCAGCTTGCTGTGGGGCTTTGGGATCTGCTGGCGCCAATGCAGCACTCTATGCACCGTGATTGGCCCTGCGGGGTTCTTGTGTTTCCTGTCCGGCATTTGGTACCCTTCTTGGATGTGGGTGCCTTTATGGATTGAGCACCTTGGGGGACAGTCCCGCAATCTCTGGGCAGTTCTTGTGCTACAATGTGGGTCGGTAGACGTCGTGCAGACCGGTTTATAACCAAACAGACGGTCCGTGATTCCCCTCGAGGGGATAAAAGCTCAGAGAAATCCCGTCGGAACGGAGAGCAGACAAGTTTCATCGGCACCACCCACAAGTCTGTTCAGAGCTCTAGATAGCCATGTATGACCCTCCTGCAGCTGTACCTTTCTGCAAATCTAATATCGTCTCAGAAGACTCGGGATACGCAACCCCAATACCATACTCACCATACCAACCCTGCACATCACTACAATGGGTGCCCTTGATCATCACTTCACGAGGGTCCAAGTGTATTACATCAAACTGGAACGAGACCTGCGCAAGCAGAGCTGGAGTCAGGTAACAAAACTTTTCAACGAACGCTTTGAGACCGACATTACCATTGATGAGATTCGTTGGGCATATGCGAATATATGTTGATTCCTACCTGGTGCCGGCGTCTCTTTTAGGGGAATTTTGAGATAGGTGGCGGTGGATATTAGTGCTGAAGAGCGACCTATACACTGCTTCGATGGAGAATACCATTATGCACATTTCATGTTTGGATGGCTGAGTAGTGTTGTTGGCGTGGCATCAATCGGGGGTTCCTGTACTTGTGCTCGTTCTTGGCCATTTTGCATTTTCAATTTGGGCAAAAGCCTTGCGTTCTCTATATTTCATACTTCGCTACGAGCAAAGTTAGCTATCATAACCTGGAGCCGCTATTTTGCTCCCTTGGCCTGTTGCTTCCTCCCCTCTCCCTCACATCAAGTGCCAATTCTCGCCCCTGCAGCGGTAAGAAGGATTCATCGCCTGAAAATCGCCTGTGGCATAAAAGCCAATCAAGAAAAGTGAGCACAAAACCAAGAGTTATGGGTCTCCAAACTTCCTGCGAAGGGATGAGTGTAAGGGCGAGAGCGGAGAGTTATTGAATTTGGCTCACCATCCTCGTTCCTCCCCATCCTTTAGGAAACTGCAGTCACCGTTCACTGTGCAGTCCCACCCGCCGCGGATTCCACGACCATTCCTCCAATCGATTTTTGGTATTCCCCCTTCTGCTCTTACCGTACCCGTAAACTCGAACTTATCCGGCCCTTCCCTTCTTCGTATAAACTTTGATAGTGAGCAAGTAAATGGTTTGAAATCCTCCTCCTCTTGTTGCTCAGGCAAATGTCCAGTTAGAACCCTCCCAATCGCTATTAGCGTTGCAGCATGTGTGCAAAGGATCACGGTCTTCGGTTGGCCTTCTTCATTATCTAGCTGGGCAATTATACGGGCTAGCGCATAAGCAGTACGGTCGTACAGCTGCTCGATCGACTCGCCTGTGGGCGTCGGGATGATAGCGGGGGTGTGGCTCTTAGAGTATGTCGGGAATAACTTGCGAAGGGTGTCTGTGGGTGCTGGGGAGGGGTGATCGAACAACGCGGTGCCATACCATTCCCTAAGGCACAAAGCTCGCGGGTTACGTTAGATAATCGACAGAGAGCCTATTTGAGGTCTCTATAGCACTACACGAACCCAATTCCATGCTCTCCTCGTATCTCCATGCTAGTCTCTTTGATATACGGTTCCAACGTCTGTAAACAACGGTAATATGGACTCGAATACACCTTTTCCACGGGTGGCTGTAGATCTAATAGATAAGCCGCCAGCTGCTTCGATTGCTCCACTCCATGACCGGAGAGGGGGGGATCGGAGGGGATGTTGGTAGGCGAGCGGACAGAAGAGCGGTAGAGGCCAGTCTCCGGGTCGACAGCCCAACTGCTACGGAACTGTGAGGGGGGACTGTTAGCGGAAGAGGACCTTGCCTTAGACTTTGGTATGCTTATTTGGTGTGATTGCTGAAGCGATGGAAGATCCACGTTAATCAAGAGTATTTGAAACTTCAAATACTTGTAGTTTATATAGGAATCATATAGCGGAGCGGATTGGCCGAGAAATACGTACGCCATGCCTAACCACATAGATGATTTCGAGTACCATAATCAAGAGAGGACCGCCCTGATTCAGATGTTGCTTGGGTGGGATACGTTTTTAAATGATGGTGGGGATAGTGTTCACTGAAGCTAAGTGGATTGAATCATATTGCTAGACCTTAGTATAAGAGTCTTTTTTTTTAGTCGACACTCAAGTACCAACTTTGGTGCATGGGAATAACAGGGAGCCGGGTTTTGATATTTCGAAGGGAATCATCGCGGCGTTGTGCATGCCGAGGTAAAGTAGAATTTTCAATTTTCGGTTCTTAAGGTTGTTAATCCCGGTGAGGTTCGCTTTTGAGTTCGCTCAACGCCAGCCGTTGAAAATGCTATCTACATGCAAAACACTGTCTTCTGGCTTCCAGGAGATGCGTTGTCTAGTAAAAGAATCCAATGATCTTCCCAGCCACGTGCTTTCTCCGCGCTTCTTCGTGGTCCATGATACCAGCAGACGTTGTCAAGACAATGTACCCAAATTGACGAGAAGGTAGGAGCTTCACAACCCACTTCTCGAGATCGGTAAGACGGACGTTGTAGCGTGGAGAGATTACTCCTGTTTTATTGAGGCTGACCTTATGTATTAGAGTTAACCCATTCCGAAAGCGGCTTGGGGAGAACGTCTTACCGTCCATTGAGCTGAATGACGATTTTGCCGGACCGGTGGTCATCAACCTCCTCGAACTCGCCGATATAACCTTTGTACAACCAAGTTAGCATTGTCGCGAAAGATTAAACGTTGCAAATCAGGATACATCAGAAAACGTGTAAGATCTTTGCAGAATTAATATATCGGGAACTTAAAAGACAAAGGTCGTAGAGTGGTTTAATTTTGAGACCGTTGCCTAGTTATCATCCCGAAAGCAAGGGATTTTGAAAGCGCTAAAGCTCACAACGTACCATGCTTCTGCATCACACTTAGGAATTTAATGATAACCTTGGAACTTGGCCTGATTAGGACCTGTCTCTTGCCAGCCTTCTCGGCGTTATTGATGCAGTTGAGTGCATCGTTTAGAACGCTTGTTTTGACCATATTGGCGGTGGTTGGAGATTCTCAAATCGTTGGGAAAGATATGAGGTATCTATTGAAGGTAGCGAACAGGTTATGTTAGCCTTCAGAAGCCTCGAGCATGAAGAGTGCCCTCCTGGAATGCATCCTCAGGAGGGTTCTTGAGCTCGGTCGCGAGGAGGGATGCGTACCACTCCTCGAAGCATGAGATTCTGCTGAGGAGTGATTGCTCCCTCCAGCTCGCTGAAGGACACTCAAGCCATTGGGTAGCTATCGGACATACCTCGAGTTTGACGGAATAGGTCGCGGGGTGTTGCGAAATTGATGTGGTGATGTAGAAGCGGGTATCTTTGTGTGAGGACTGTGCTCGCTTAAAGAGGGCATACTAAAGCGATAGCCCTTATCTTATCACACGTGGTTCCTCCTTTCTCCTTTGAGGGCGCATTAATCGCGGAGGATTGTTGCATATACACCCAAATCGCGGATATTGTTTTCTAATTCGATGGAGGTATTCCAGAAGGCCTGTTGTATATGTACCGCCCCGTTGTCAACCCTTCAGATGTCAGTTACCGAGAAATTGAGAGCACCCGTGGTTTGGATGAAACACTGCCGCAGCTGGGTGATATACACAAATTGTATTAAGGTATGTTTCCGAATATTATATTCGGGGATTGTACTAACCTTTGTTGCCCTTCATTGCCGTAGGCTAATCGATGACATACTTTGTACTGTTAGCCCTTCTGTCATACTGTTACGTTCAACCATATACCGATCATACAGGATCGTTCTGCTAGGTGTTGAAAACGCCATATCTTATTCCTCTAGGGCTCTGTGGCCTCCCGGATTACTTTTTACTTTTGTCTAGTAGATGTCGTATCGCTGACCCTACGATGGACGAACCACCAACTTATGCGTCAATAGCACAGATTCAAGTTACGGCTGAGGATGGTACTTGCTTCGTTGATGATGAACACGATACACCTGTCTCCCCTTCCTTTTAGTATGGAACCCCGATGAATGCTCTCTGGAGCAAATGCGATATGGTCTGATGGCCTACTCCATTCTCGGAGAAAGTTGATACCCCGAATGAATTTTACAAAGCTAGTATGAGTTTGGGTCCTTGACCTATCAGTGAGGAAGAGGAGGTTCGGAGGAAAAAAGTGAGGAGGTGGATGATGGCATATAAAGTTTCAGAGTGCATTCCTTCGTCCTCGTGGTCTTCATCCACAATTGATCCCATTTCGTGCCATGGGACGTGAAGTTACAATGGAAGGCTAGGTACATATCTAGCTTCTGTTGGCTAGTTACGGCCTAGCTTTGCTTTATCTCAAACGATGCGGTTATAATTCGGAATGGGCAATATGTCTACAAGAGAAGAAATGGGAAAAGGAAAACCCCTTGAATAAATATCTGAGGGGTAAACGTAGGGATCGGTCAAGGGTTAGCCGGGCGAGCGTTCAGATTCTTGTATTAGCGAATTCTAACTAACGTAATAACTATGTCTATCTACTCAATGAATTGAGAATTATATCTACGTGGCTAAATACGTTTAATAACGATTAGCAATTGACCACCTTCAACTTCGGCAGAAGCTGGGGAGGCAATTCGTGGGCAGATATGACTCCTAAACTCAGGAGGTCGCCCCAGAAAAACATTGCTCGACTTTGTGCATATGCTAGGTAGTCAAACTCATCCTCGCCCTCATCGACAAGGTTGAAGCTTTCCTCATTAGGTGCACTTGCTGGCACAACGTCTTCGGCACCGCTTGGGTGGGGCATGGTTGGAATTAGAGGAGACTCTTGTTGACCGGGTACGTTTGTATGTGTGACGTCTAAGTTGCCCTTCATACCGGGAACATGTGCTTGAACAATCCCCCAAGCAACCCACTGTGCCGAATTAGCTGCCCTCCAAAGCCTAGCGTCTCGCATCAGCCGTTCAATTTCATTTTCGGTCTGCTTCTCTTCATATCCAATTGTTTGCAATGGTGGAACTGGATTATCGAGCGTGAACGTAGAAGTAGATCCGGGAATACGTGACCCAGAAGTCGGCTCGGAATAAAGGTAGTCCGAGCGGTGCTCTACGTAAGCCTTGAAAAATGTTCTCTGCTCCGTAGGTGTCGGGAAGAGTGTCTCGTCTAAGGAATGAGATTTCGCTGGGTTATGGTAATTGTAGCACCATTCGGTCTGCCAGTATAGCACTTAAATTAGCTATAAGGCCATAATTATAATCAACTGTAACTTACGAAGTGGTTGGCAAACTCCAGCCCTGGTAAATTAGCGCCAGCATATTCGAAATCTATAACGACGAGCTTGTGTTTGCTTTTCAGCGATCCCCCATTTTGCCGAAGACGTAGTATGTTACCGTACTGGGCCTATGTAGACATCAGTTTGTAGCTCAAACTGATCATTTTAAATGCCACTCACGTCATTGTGAGCAAAGATGAGCTGCTGTTGGATTGCTGCTGGTCCGCCGTATATCCCGCTCAACCATCCCCTGTAACGCTCTACCGCACTCCTAAACAAGTGCCATTCAACACCGCAAATTAGGCCACGATCCTGCAAGCCACTCAACTTAGACCAGCTGGGGTCTTGAGTTTCTGAAGCCATTTTGTGGTCCACCCAAGATATGATTTGCTCGGATCTCTCAACCCATTTATCCCAATTCTTCCAAACGCTGGGGCCTGCCTCCCGTTCCTCTTTCAACAATTCGATCCCATCATGTAGCTCTCGCATTCGTTTAGCAATCTGCCTGGACGTGTCTGGAATGCGGATATCTTGGCATGTCAAAGTTGAGGCATGGAAAAATTCCTCAAAGCGACCATTGGAAAATGTACCAAGGAGTCGCGGTCCAATTTTTTTCCTGGCGAGGCGTCGAAGGACTTGTAGCTCAGCATCCCTATCGATCAAGTGCTCTACTTGCGGTCCGTATATTCGGAGTAGCAACTTCCTAACAAATGAACCGCATTAAGCGTTGCATTCTTAAGTTCTTCTGGGGCAATAAAGACTTACGGAGGAGGCTTGGTTGACGCTAAGGGTGCTGTGCTGTCACCAGGCCCTGACCTTGGTGGCGTTAAACGCTCCGGTGGAGAGACCATATACACGGCATTTGTCAAGGCGCCACTTATCCTTTCTACCCCAATTTCTCCACTGCAATCTAGCGGAACCCCCCTCCAACCGCTCAGCTTGAGAGTGTGGGCTAGTCTTACAATACCGCCCTTAAAAGAGTCCCAAGATTCTCGCTCCCGTTGAACACGTTTTGACCACCCTTGGTTTTCCGTATTGGGATCCCCGGGGCTACCAGGACAACTGGAGGTTCTCGGATTGTTAAGCATGACGTCGCAGTTCCGGACGTCGGCGTCTCCATCGGTATCCGATGACCCAGGCGTAGAGGGTCGACTCAGCTCTCGGAGGGAGGATGGGCGATGGCTAATAGAAGTCGACCCCTTCCGGTCAACAGCGAGAAGCCCAGGGGTAGACCTAGCGCTCGGCGTCTTGGAACTAAGTGCATTTTCTGCGAGTATTTGCTCCAGTCTGTCTAGTGAGCTCGACCCTTCAGAACTCTCAGATAGTCTCCTAGCACCTCCTATTAGCTCACTAGAACCTTCTGCCCCCCCTCGTTTTTCCTTCTGGGCCGCTTTTCTGGCCTTCGCCCCCTGGAGCCAATCCAGAACCTGCGCTGCCAGCCCCCCTTGGAGAGCATCGTGGCTGTCAGTTCCGATCTTCGAAATGGGCGGTAATATCGGGGCCTCGGGCTCTGATATCGCAACGGCTATACAGTTAAGAATATAAGCTACGCCGCTACCGGAGATGCTTCGCAACCCTTTGAAAAGATGGACTCATGTGGGAACGTTAATTTGCGATGAGTTTTAATCGTATGGCGAATAAATAAATTCGTGAAACACCGTCACGCTTAAACGAGACATTAAGTCGTGGTCAACTAATCAAGAAAACGGGCGGAGACATGGAGGGGAATTCAAAGAAACAGAGCAGCTGCCAAAGCAGACACGAACTGACCCTTGATACTTCCGGGTTTTGACGATTCCAGGCCGTCCATCATAGCGCAGAAGTTGCTCTGGTGGAGAACCCAATTCCCGGTCTACCGTAGTGTGACCGCACACGTCTTATCAGTCAGCTGGCCTTTCTGCGTTCTCTGAGCGAGTACACGGGTGGATTGTGGGTGTCGACTGGTCGGGATTGAGATAAACGCGTGTACGAAAGGCCGTTAGTGGGTAGAACGGGTACCAAAAACAGATGCCTGTTTGTGCGGTGGAGAGGAAATGGGAGTGGGAGAGAGCAAGCTAGAGGAGTGAAGCGCAGAGTATGTCGCGCCCACATCTTATCGCGCCAATAGACACGCTGCGTAAATTTCATGCACGCTGCCATTGCGTCTGTCTACTTTTTGAGTTCTATCATATACAATCTATGCGGCATTTCTTCTGAAACCAAATACTCTCGGAGAATCGAGGCTGCTCCAGTACTTACATTCGACATGAGCTCCTAGACGAGGCAAATCCACTGAGGTTTTGCCATAGTGCTAGGACTTCAGATCGCCCAAAATAATAGACCGTTAGTGCCGGGACGCTGCCGGCCTTGCCTCTGCTAAGCTAGACCCTAAGGAACGACAATGAAACCCTCGGTGCGAAGGTGATTGTTATGAACGAGCAGCAGCAGGGAAGCGTAACTCAACTGCGCCTGCTGCTCAAAGCGAGGATATCAGAGTCTCTCAACTTGCTTGTGCCCACTCCACCACCTCGAGGGCGCACATTACAAGGATAAGTGTGGAGGGTAAGATCCTAGAGGAGGTCAGTAAGAATTGTATATAGGTTATGAAATGTAACTTACCATATGACATAGCTTTGAAACAAAAGCCTGGACATCGCTCCTTCGTAAACTCCGTTTATCTGGCAAATCTGAGCCAGCTGCAGAGCGCTGGGTGCTCCAGTGAGTAGGAAACAGACAATGACGAAAATGGGGTCATCGAGAATACTGATAGGTATGTACTTTGCTGCTAGGGCGAGCAGTGGGGCCATCACGATAGTTGGCAGGAGCATACGGCTCACAAGCGAGGCTACTAGTAGCTTTGTCTCCTCTTTTTCGTGCTCAATCGTACGGTGAGGGTCACTAGGGAGCGTATTCTTCGCTAGATTGGCTCCGAGCACAACAAGTATAAGCGGTATGGCAACGCCGCCACTCTGGCTTACGGCCCTGGTTACTGAGTTCGATAAGAAGGTTCCTTCCGTAAAGAGAAGCTTTTGGAGGGAAGGGATCGAGGCAACGATGATCGCGGTGAACATAGCCCACAATGGAGGGTTCATGAACTCCCATAATCCCGCTAAGAAGCGGCGAGAGAGAGTGCGCGATTTCGATAGGATGCTTCGAACGGGCATCGGCAACCAGCTAAAAGCCGGACCTAATAGAGCGAACACTCCTTTAGTAGCCGTTTGCAGCCCACCAGACACAGCGGCTCTCATGCGGGAAATCCAGCCCCCAATAGTTGCATCGTTTTGCTCTCTACCTGGAGTAGGTGATCTGATGCTTGGAAAAGAGGTTATATATCCGCTCGAAGCATTTGCAGATAGAGCGTTCGCGTTAGGCGATATTGCGAGAGGATCGGCCGCAGGGCCGATATTAGTAGAGCCTTCTCTCGAAATGGACACGGAGGATGCTGAAGATGAGGGATACTGAAACGGAGTGGCTGGAGTGTGATCACTAGATTCAAGAAGGGACTCTGTCCGAGAGAAGTCCACGTCAACCCTCCGAATGTCTCCCTTTCCTGTGTGCTGAATATCTTCCCCGCTTCCATTCTTCAGCAGGCTCTGGTTCTCGTCAGAGATTTGTGAAACTGATGGATCTTCGTATTCATCAAACCCATCCGGGGTTCCATATCCGGTTCGACCTTGCTCCATATGCGAGTTATCATTATCCTGAGACTCGTCGTATTTTTCCGGGGGAGCGAGCAGGACATGATAGCCCCAACTCCACCTGACAAGTTGCCCAAGCTGCTGGAAGATAAGGAGGTACAAAATGCCCCTCGCCGCCACCTCGTCGTCGTTGTCGCCGGGCACTTTGTCCCAGTGGAGACCTTTCAGTGTTTGCGACAAGGATATGACAAGTGATATCGGGAGTGAGTTTGAATTCCCAAAAACCTATGTGTTTTATGCGTTAGGGTGTATAAACTGCATCTAGACGGGGCTACTCACACCCATGGCCACCACAAAGTTTTGAGGCCTCTTCTTAAGTCTGAGCATCCTTGATATCCCAACTGAACAAACATAGGATACAAGTGTCTGGGTAACGAAGATCACTGGAATGACGGCCAATTCCACCAGTTTCGATAGCGTAAGTTGAGAAGCAAGCTTTGTGAAGACTAAAAATCGTTAGCTTAGAACGAGATAGGGGGACGGCGAACCTACTCAGACATGGTGTAAAAAGAGCTACGTTCAGATTTGCAACGAATTTCTGCGATTCCGCATCGAACATACCCTGCCTGGCGATGATATATCCCGGTAAACTAACGCATACGACCTCAAGTACGGCCTCAAACACAAGGAGAACGAGGTGGCTGATTGCGGGGTGAGAGGAATGAGGCGGCGCTGTCCTAAGAACTGAGAGCTCGGGGCTGCTGTAGTTCAGTGAAAAATCGAATGGTTGAAGAACACTGAAGGGAGCGGCATTGGCATTGCGAAATGACGTCGGCGTAGAAAAAAACGGCATATTCGACGAACTAAACAGAGCAGAAGCCGCCGCGAAGCCTTTCGCTGTGTGAGAGGAGAAGGAAGGCCAGTCTGGGGAGCGGAGAGAAGGTATTGGGCAAGATTGCGCAACTTGACCTTGGAAAGAGAGGACACGAGTGGGCACTCGTAAGGAAGGCAGCGACTTGGCGATGGCGTCTTGTGCAGCGTTATCTGCTGGCACCCGAGATGCCCAATCACAAAGACTTGCTCTTGAACCAGCCAAAAGCAAGTTCGTGGTGGGATATCTCGGTGTTTCTGACCTTGGTTTTTCTTTTTTGGATCGAGAATGAGAATTTGGCAGTGTGGCTGGGGAACCCACTTCATATGTGGCGAAGCGCCTTGCGACGACATTCTGGGGCGGTTGCGTGCCGCGAAATGGTTTGGAGACCGACCGCCGCCTGCCCCACAGGGACCCACAGCTGGCCACAGGACGCTGTCGTTTGGTGCGATGCCCATAGGGCGATCAGCATGTTCTGTGGGCAGTTGTGTGTTGGCCTGCGGCATAGGGAGCGTTCTGCCGGTTTTTGTTTACATCAGAGCGTGATTGTTTGCGGAAGCCACTGCTCGTTTGTGACATGGCACTAAGACAACACCGCGCTTCCACTCACTGGCGATAACATCGCCATGGCATACCTGTGTGGTTTCGGACGCGGAATTCAGGTTCTGGTTGCCTGAACTCTATCTTCCATCGTGCAGCTGCTTGCCACGTTCGTGGGTGACGTTTAGCTAGAGGTCTGTTACAAGCTGTAGGCTGCGAGCAACAACTTGCCCGTTACCATTCTTTCGGGCAACGTCATAGTCGAGTTGCGCGTATGCAACCCCAGCCGACCAAAGTGACAGCCAACCGGTAAACCTGTAAATCTCTATCCGCTGCAAACATCCTCCCAGCGTCAAGGTGCGTGTTCAGATGCTTCCGGCAGCTATATGAAGCTGTCGCCGTTCTCTGGTGCAATTCTCAGCCTGACCCAGTCCGCAGATTCCATTGCTCTCGGCTCCGGGAGCACCGGTTTGAGCACCAACGAAGGTAGAATCGTCAACGCTACCTAGCCCAACTGCGACATACACGGCATCAGCTCTAGAGACAGGCGCTGGCCTTGCCTCTGGGTGGCTTCTGTGCACTACATCGGCCTACACAGGATCACCACGCTCAAGCATGACCTCCTCTTCCGATAACGCGCCCTTACCTGCGCCAGAATGCCTTCCATCCCCACACTCGCCGTCCTCCTCCCCCGATGACCGAGCGGCACCTGGTGCTGCGACTGCAAGCGTAACCCCTCGGGTCCCGTCTCTACGCATGGCGCCTGAGTCGCAAAGCCCGACGATAATGACTGCTTCTTCCACTCCTCTCGGCACCCTAAATGCCGCACGACGCCCGCCCCCTACTCAGCAACCAAGCTCGAGCATCCGGGCAGGTGGGCTGCCACAGGATATGCAGGCGAAGATGAGGGCGTTTCATTTGTCAAGGCAAGGTGCTCCACCGCCGAGGGGCTCACGACATGTCTCTGACTCCGAGTTACCGTATCCTATTTCCACCTCAAATATTCAGAGCAATTCTAGGCAAGATGCAACCGGTATTACAGCTGCTTCAGCTTCTCCTAATTCAACGGCTCTAACAGGACCTTTGGTTGGAGGAGCTGTAAATTTAAGAATGCAACCTAGTATCAGACCGCAAGCACACAACTGGGCATCTTCACCAGTTGCGTCCGGCCTGAAGGCAAGCCCAAAACAATCACTTGGGCAACGAAGAGGGTTGAAATTACCAGGAGGCTTGCCCGGTTCCTCTCCATCAGCATCACCCATCGCAGGATCGAGTATACAGGATAAGTCGTTTCTCGGCAATGGCGTTAGTGAAGTCAACGGGAATCCGCATGCTGGCCCGAGAGTCGAACCAGAGTCGCTATTCAACAAATTTTCGGATTTTGTGGACACGAAGAACGGAACATTAAAGTTTGCGGGGAAGGCTGTCATTCATGGCAAAGGTATTGACTTTTCGAGTGGAAGTAGCTTCAGTATATCGTTGGATGAAGTTGAAAGTTTGGATGAACTGGGCAAGGGAAATTACGGTACCGTGTACAAGGTCAGACACAGCCGTCCGCCTATGCGAAGACCAGGAATGGGGCTGGTTGGGAATCGTCAACCTCCCTCACTACCGAATTCGTCAGGTTCGGCTACTCTGGACCGCGATACTGCCGTGGAAAACCAAGCGACAAGGCCAAGGGATAACACGACCAGCATAATCATGGCTATGAAAGAGATTCGCCTTGAACTTGATGAGGCAAAATTCGCGGCCATCATCATGGAACTTGATATATTACATCGATGCCTTTCACCCTTTATTATCGACTTCTATGGTGCTTTTTTCCAGGAAGGTGCGGTATACATTTGCATGGAATACATGGATGGCGGGTCAATCGACAAGCTTTACGGCGATGGGATTCCGGAGTCTATTCTGAGAAAGATTACCCTCTCTACGGTTATGGGACTCAAGACTTTAAAGGAGGAGCACAACATTATACATCGAGACGTCAAACCTACAAACATTCTTGCGAACAGCAGAGGGCAAATCAAGATTTGCGATTTCGGGGTTAGTGGCAACCTTGTTGCTAGTATCGCCAAAACGAACATCGGATGCCAAAGTTATATGGCTCCTGAGCGGATTACAAGTGGAGGTATAGCCCAGGCTGGAGTAGCTCCCGGCGGAGGAACCTATAGCGCGCAAAGCGATATCTGGAGTTTAGGATTGAGCATCATTGAATGTGCCATGGGCCGGTACCCATACCCACCAGAGACGTATAATAACATTTTCAGCCAACTCAGTGTATGTTATCCGTCTAATCCCCCTTATTCAGTAAACTGATCGGGTGTAGGCTATTGTCGATGGCGACCCGCCAGATTTGCCGCGGGGCGAATTCTCCGAAGCTGCCCGGGATTTCGTCAGAGGCTGCTTGAATAAAATCCCAAAACTACGCCCAACATATGCGATGCTTTTACGGCATGCTTGGCTGTCTGAGTTGATGAAACCGCCAGCCATTTTCGAGGCAGACGAAGATGGAGAAACAGAGATCCCCCAAGAGTGCAGCCCAGATGGCACAGTAGATAAGGAGGTTGCGGAATGGGTCGTTTCAGCAATTGAGAGACGAAAGAGCGGTCTGATCGGGAAGAAGGAGAAACCGGCCTTACATGCTGCACCACTTGATTCTATGTCTAGCCCTTCTCTAGACAAAGTTCCTCACCACCTAGGTTGAACGCCACCATTCTGGCAATGGGGCTTGACTGGAGCTGCTTGCATTTAGCTGAACGACTAAGGCACTGAGAAATGGGCCTCGTTGAGATTTGGAAAGGCTCTCATTCCGGGGGCTGTCATGGAAAGCGATTCTCATTTCAGATTCGTAGGGTATTTTCATTTGGGCATTCGTAGACTCGGACACAGGTTGCCGTCTACTAAAGCATTCCAGAGGACTGAACCATTTCCCTTCCATGTTTTTTGTCACTAAGCACATGGATGTGTGGCCATTAGACTGGATCCCCTGGATCTTCGAAGCGTGTCGTTAACGGTAGAAGAAGTCAATTGAAAGCTGAGAGAAAGTAATACCATATACGAGGCCGGGGAGAGTGGGGAGGAGGGCCCGTTTGAATGGCAAATAACGGTTACTGTTACTGCGTTGTGTCTGGTGGATTTTTTATGTATTTTACCTCGCTATTCGGCCCAGTATGCCACCTAGAACGGTATTGGTGGGCATGTCGAGTGTGCGCTGGCTATATGCACTGTACATATCTATGGTAATGCGGTAAGGTCCTTGAAGCTATTCTCAATGGCTATATACCGATGCGGAGGCTATTCAAACTTGAATTGGCCCTCTAATTAGGTATCAAAGACCTGCGATTCCACCTCGTTCTTTGCTTTCTTCAATGCCAACTCCTTTACAGCTCTTCCTCCACTCTTTTAGCCGTGGCCGGGGCATCTTTTGCGTTCTCTTGACATCGCTTTCTTTGACTTATCGTCCTGCCGCCGCTTTGGCCGCTTTGGTTCTAACCGCCCTCCTCGCCTCCAGGAACTCGGCCCCAACTGCCTCCTCAGCCTCGGCTTCGGCCTTCTTTTGCTGGGCTCTCCTACCCGAGGGCCATTGGTACATGAAGAGCAAGGAATAGCGTTGGGAAGCCCCGGGTTTGTGGGGGAGGAGGTCGCCACCCCCTAGCAGCCGTTGCTACTTCTGAGTGGTAGGCGAGCAGGGAATGGGGCTTGGAGTGGAGCTCACTGTCGCTGCTGTCGTCATCACCAGAATCTTCTGCTCATGGTTGATCTGTGAATAGGCCGACGGCGAGGGGGGGCACAGGTCCAGAGTCTGGCTCCTCTTCCTTACCTTTGCTCCCGCTCTTTGCCTCTGCCGTTAGCCTTATCCCAGGAGGCAGTATGGTGGGGTATACCCTCCGGAGGTATGCATTGCCTACCATGCACTGAGCAGTGGTAGCACTAACATCTCTCTACCGTCATTGGCTGTCGTAGTAGGCAGCTCTCGCCAGACTCTTGCTCCGCCAATTGAGCCTAGATATGCTTGAGGCCTAGTAAGAGCGGGGACATAGTGTGATGGATAGCTTCAACCCTTTATGATAGACCCGACTTGTGTGGGCTTCCAAGTATATATGGCCACAGGCGGTTAGCCGTACTTTTTCCGCTGCACTGCGCGGAGCAGGCTCGCTGCAACCGGTATCATTCGGGTAGAGAGCGTTTTCCCTCGCGGTCTGATGTAAAATTCGTATCTGGTTGTAGCACACAGGCCGGGATCGACGCTACGGCTTTCTAAGACATACACGAGGTGCAGCTTTGGTATATGGCGTGTAACAATTACATATCACCAGAAGTGTCCCCTGCGAATAGCCACTAAAAGTGCGGTGTTGGGCCATTCTTGTGCATACCGCTGTGACAAGGGACATGCCAGATGCCAACGAACAGCTCAACCATCAGGTTACACGGCGGAAGGCCGAGCGCGGATGGAGCGCGGAGATGAAGGACTCCGGATAAACTTATCGAGAGGTTATGCTAACAGGTTTCTGTGTTCGTCCCTAGTTGGTTGGGCTACGGGCCGAATGGGAGCAGTCGGCGGTAGGAGCGCGAATGGTCCAGACACCTCGCATCCGAAGACGCAGCGGAGAACAATAGAAGGTACCACAAGGGACCCTAGTGATCCAGAAGGGCAAGCGTCTCGTGGGACTGAGGCGGTGATCCAAAAGCCGTTGAACGTGCATCGGTGCGACAAGACCACGTTTTATTAGCTTCAGGTACACAAAGAGGGGCTGATCTGCGGGATCGCCAGCAACCTCATACGATTACTCACTTGTGCAGCCAGCTGGAAGACCATGGAGGCAGCTGGAAGTGCCCTCGGGGGGGAACAGGTGATTGGATAGCAGCACCAGGCAAAGAGGCAGAGAGGGTCTAGGAGCAAGCACAGAGAGCAGGCGCAGAGGGTGCTCTGTATACTTGGAACGCCTTTTCCCGTGGCTAGCCCCAAAGCTGCTCTACTCCGTACACACTCCGGAGTATACGAAGTACGCTCACATCGTCTGGCCGACTCACTCCTATTGACTGCATGTGACTGGCGATCAGCGTGTCCATATATATACACACGTTGCATACAGCATACTACGTAGAGCGTACAGTATTGTATGTATGTAAGTATATGTATGGATGTATGGATGTATGTATGGATGTACATGTACTTGTACATATACATACATACACACACACATACATACTTACATACTTACATACTTACATGCTCCGGGAGCAGACGTAGCGCAGTACATCAAGAGAGGCTCCTCTTGCCTCTTGCCTGCCTGCTTGCTGTCTGCTGCGATCGACCGCCCATGCTCATGCTATGCTTTGCTTGGGAGGGAAAGCGATCGCAAACCAGCGAGTGCCCGGGAACGCCTTCCCCACTGCTGGCTTCTGGCCGTCCAGCCACAGCCGCAACAGCTGCTCTGTCTGCCGCGTCCGTAGTACAGGATTGTACCAGGTACACCAAATACATACATGTACATACGCCGTCCAGCAGCTCTCGCCCAGCTCTCGTCCAGCTCTGACACATGCTCGACAGCCCACGACGTGACTGTCTGGCTGTCTGGCTCTTCTCCGACGCGTCTTGGCCGTCGCTCCGTGGCCGTCTTCCCAGCAGCCAGCACAGGGCGGCGTGACGGCGCTGCTGTAACAACCAGTCTCAGTGCCGTTACAGAATATTCCGGGCGCTGCTGATTGGGCACCCGCCTGCAAGCACATCGTTTACCACTACAGTAGATAACAGCACCCACGCCGCGCAACTCCACTGCCCAACCGCCGCCCTCCATACCAGGATTCCAGCCAAGCTCCTCCTACTGTATGTGAATTGGATCGCCCGTCTGCAACGCGTAAGAGTACAGTCTTGAAGTATATTTGGAGAGGGAGGCCTATAGGTGAGTCGATTTTATATCCGCCACTTCCTCACTTTGACACCTGGCTTGCCTTAATGTCCCGCCCTCTGGCCCAACTCATCACGCTAAGAACATCGTTTTCTGTGCAGTGCCTGGCTTGGTATTACCAGCCGAACCAGCTTGCAGTGTCACGGGCGTCTGCTATAAAACCCTCGGCTTTTATTATTTACTACAGCAGCATTGTCATTAAATCGGCCGCGAGTGTAGATTGGTACGTCATGGAGTGGCAGCCACTCGAAGAGCCCTTGAGACAGCTTGCAGGCTATCTCAAGGACTCCCTAAGTGGCCACGATCAAGGTGCGCAGAAACATGCAACGCTTGTAGGTTGACGCCCCTCTCTTTGGGAAGCCATCACCTCGCCTTCGACTATATCTTGTGAGGCTGCGGTTCAGCGGCCGAGAAGCTGTGATCGAGTACTGGTCTCTTGCTAATAGCGCTTCCGTACCCTCACAGATGCTCTCCCAGGCAGAGTCGTCGCCAGACATCAATAACTACTTGACGTACTTGGTCATAAATGCTCAACAGCCTCCTTGCCTGACGTTCAACCCTGAAGACTTCCACGCCATACGATGCGCCGCTGCAATTATGCTCAAGAATGACATCAAGAACTTCCATAAGAGGATACCCTCTAGTAGCCTCTTATACATACGTTCCTCAATATTTCTAGGTCTTGAAGATCCCAACTCGCAGATTCGGAACTATGCTGGAAACGTCATCACAGAGATAGTACGCCAAGGAGGTATTCTCGATTGGCAGGAGCTTTTGCCCGGGCTATTTTCCCTGGTTAGTAATGAAGGGGGTGGGGTCTCGCCAGGCGCCCAAGAGGGTGCAATGGGAGCGCTTGCAAAGGTTTGCGAAGACAACAAACAGGGCTTGGATAGGGACTACAATGGGCAACGGCCCCTGAACTTTATTATCCCTAAGCTGTTGGAGTTTACCTCTAGTCCGATCGCCAAAGTTCGCGCATACGCTCTCGCGAGCCTCAACGTCTTCATCCCGCAAAAGTCACAAGCGTTGCTGTTGTCACTAGACCCACTATTAGCCCAGCTTTTCCTTCTTGCGAACGACCCTAGTAATGACGTCCGGAGAAATGTTTGTCGTGCGTTTGTGCACCTGGTGGATATCAGACCGGACAAGATCGCGCCACATATGGAAGGCTTGGTAGATTACATGGTCAGCCAGCAGCGGAAAACGGATGACCCAGAGCTGGCGCTTGATGCTGCGGAATTCTGGTTATGTGTCGGGGAACATGAGAACCTTAGGGCGGCATTGGGACCCTTCCTACCAAAAATAGTCCCAGTGCTGCTGGAAAGCATGGTGTACAGCGAGGAGGAGATCATGATGCTCGAGGGAGGCGAGGACGATGCGGACGAAGAGGATAGGGTGGAAGACATCAAGCCTAATTTTGCCAAGGCAAAGTCCACAAGGACTGCTGTCGCTAACGGAGAAACAGACGTTGGAGGGCCTGATGAAATTATAGATCTAGGAGCTAACGGCTCTTCAGGAGGGAGATATGCGAAAGTCCTGGATGAGGATGATGATCTCAGCGAGGGCGAGCTTGAGGAGTACGATGACGCCGATGACGTTGCAGACCCTGAGGATCGATGGACTCTCCGGAAATGCTCGGCCGCGGCGCTGGATGTGCTTGCATCAGTCTTCCATGGTCCAGTTTTCGAAATCACTCTCCCTTACTTGAAGGATAACCTCCGCCATTCCGAATGGCCTTACAGAGAAGCAGCAGTGCTTGCTCTCGGAGCTGTTGCTGATGGTTGTTTGCATGTAGTGACGCCGCATTTACCGGATCTCGTTCTATATCTAGTCTCTCTGCTGAATGACCCGGAGCCACTGGTGCGACAGATTACATGTTGGACCTTAGGGCGGTACTCCTTGTGGGCTTCGCATTTGGGCGACCCTGCCGACAGCGCCCGATACTTTGAGCCGATGATGGAGGGCATTCTGACGAAGATGCTGGACAACAACAAACGGGTTCAGGAGGCAGGCGCATCGGCTTTTGCAAATCTAGAGGAGCAAGGAAAGAGTAGACTAACCCCATATGCCGAACCCATCGTTAGACAGTTTGTCCGCTGCTTTGGCAAATACAAGGATAGAAATATGTTTATCCTATACGATTGTGTCCAGACGTTGGCGGAGCACGTCGGACAAGGCCTGGCTAGGCCGGATCTGGTGGATATTTTGATGCCCGCTCTTATCCATCGATGGAACAAGGTGTCGGATAAGTCGAGGGAGCTATTTCCGCTGTTGGAGTGTCTATCCTACGTCGCTACCGCTCTTGGTAACACATTTTCCCCTTTCGCAGGCCCGATATTCTCCAGATGCGTTAGGATCATCCATCAAAACCTGGAAGAGTACCTGGCAGCCGTGAATAACGTTGCATTAGATTCCCCAGACAAGGACTTTTTGGTGACTAGTTTGGATTTGCTAAGTGCGATAATCCAGGCCCTGGAACCCGAAAAGAGCGTCGAACTCTTGGCTGTCTCTCAACCGAGCTTCTTCGAACTACTGACGTTCTGCATGGAAGATCCGAGCAATGATGTCCGCCAGTCATCCTATGCTCTCCTTGGCGACTGTGCTATTTACGTGTTTCCACAACTTCAGCCGTTTCTACCATCCATATTGCCGATCCTCTCTGAGCAGTTGGATCTTGACAAGATTCCTCCCAAACAGATGGATACCGGGTTTAGTGTGGTGAACAACGCATGTTGGTCTTGCGGGGAGATCGCTATGCGGCATGGCAAAGGGATGGGGCCATATGTGGACAGAATTGTCTCGAGACTGACCGACATTATCACTAGTCCAACAGTACCAAACTCGCTCACCGAAAATGCTGCGATTGCTCTTGGGCGACTGGGCATGGGTTCTTATCAAGAGCTGGCGCCTCACCTAGCCAACTTTGCAGAGCAATTCCTCGATGCTGCCGAAAAGGTTGATTTCACCGATGAGAAGGCGACGGCATTCGAAGGGTTTACAATGGTTGTTGGGCAAAACCCACATGCCATGGAGAAATGTTTGGCAAAGTTCTTTAGGGCTATTGCAAACTACAAGGGGACACTGGTATCCAACTCGCGCACGCGGGATGTCCTTATCCCCCTGTTTCACCAAGTAAGTATATTTCCCGCTTTGCATAGGGAGCAAATATCTCACGAATTACCAGACCCTCGCCGGCTACAAGAGCTTAATCCCCGACTTTAATACCTTCATGGGCCAGTTCTCTGCTGATGATCAGCGGGTACTACGGTCAACATACAACCTATGACAATGGTTGCGGGATTGGGAGAGGACCATTTTGCCAGAGAGGTTCCGCAACGAATGTGGGGGGGGGGGAGGAGCAATGAAGCTTATGATGACACGATGGGTGACAAAAACGCTTAGCGCAATAGCATATTCTATGGGGATGATTGTGCGCTTTTTTTCGTCTCTTATTCCGATATTCTGGCATCTATAGACCTCAGATAATCTGTGTAACTGGAAGGAGCTTTGGGGCTGATTTGTGGGATGGGCAAATGTTTGACAAGGCAACACGCGTTCTGTGAGAGAGCCCTTTTGACCGTTGCCGTGCTGCTAAGGATAGAGAGAGAGATAGGAGAGAGAGAGAGGGAGAGAGCGAGAGAGAGAACACATTGAAACCCCCCTACTTTGGAACCGAATGACCTTGAGCATGAGCCCCACCCTATTGAAGTTTGTTTGTTTGTTCCCCTCCCCCCCCCGGCCGCCCCCCCTTCATTTTATTGTCCAGCATGTAACAACGTACGTAATGCAATGGCGTTGCCGAAAGCTTGGGGGGGGGGGGAGGGGTATGGGTAGGGGTGGCCTCACCATCCTGGACCGCGCTTGACGGGCAGTGCAAGGGCTGTAAAAAAAAAACAGATGAGAGAGGGAGAGAGAGATAGAGATAGAGAGATGCAGATGCAAGATGCAAGATGCGTGTCGAAAGCCATGCAAAACAAGCATGGAGGTGAGCGAGCGAGCGAGCGAGCGAGTGAGTCGAGTCGAGTTGAGTCGGGTTGAGTTGAGTAGAGAGATGATGAGTCAGCGAGCGGCCCAACTAACTAAAAAAAAAAATAAATAAATAAATAACATATAAATATAAAAAATTTAAGATGATAAAAATAAAATAAAATAAAAAAAAAACTTCCCGGCAATGAAATGAAATGGGTTCTTTATTTGGCAAAGCAGACTAGACTAGACTAGACTAGACTGGATTGGATTGGACTGGTGGGAAGGTAGAGCGGGGGGAAAGACAAAAAAAAAATGTATGTATGTATCTATCGTCCTTTGTAAGTGTGTGTGTGTTATGTATGTGTGTATGTACGTATGTATGTAGGGGCGGGTGAGCCAAAAAAAAAAAAAAAAACGGGGGCCAGACGAGTAAACGAGTAAACGTTCTGGCGGTTGGAGGGGGAGCGGGGGGGGGCTTTTCTGTGTGTGGTGTGTGTGTGTGTGTGTTTCTCCGGCTGTATGTGTGTCTGTATGTGTGTCTGGATATGTGTCTGGATATGTGTCTGTATGTTTCTATGTATATACACTCACCCCAACACCAAGTTTCCACAACCAAGTTTTTTTCTCCCCACACAGTCCCGACAATTCCGACAGCTTCTTCCAACAGACACCCCCGACGACCCCATCGCGATGAGGTAGTTAGCAGCAGCAGCAGCAGCAGCAGCAGCAAGTAACAGAAGCATTAACAGTAGCAGTACGGAAGCGCAATTTCTTCAACAAAATACTCCAGAAAAAATATATATATATATATGTGTGTGTGCGCGTAAATAAATAAAAAATATAGGAAAATAGGTTAAAAAGATAATGATAATAATAATAAAAAATATATATATATTTATATATCTAATTCCCCCCCCCCCCCTCCCCCTTTTTTTTTTTTTTTTTTTCTCCGAAAGGCGCAGAGCGCGCATAAATACGAACCTTGCACGGGTTTGGAGGCAAAGTCACTGCCCCTACTCTCCCCACCCCACTCTCCCCCTACTCTTCACACCCTACTCCTCATACCCCACTCCCCCTATACATCTACCTACCTATTTATCTATCTATCTATCTATCTATACATAGACCCGCGTGTGCATACAACACACCCACACCACACACCACACACCACACACCACACCACCACTTCACATCACATCATATCACATCGCAGCAGCAGCAGCAGCAGCAGCATACACACACCGGCTCCTTCCCGCATGAATCATACATTACATTACCGCAAAACTTGGCATTCTGTTGTATACTAATCCAAACACTTGGTTGTCTGTCTGTCTGTCCCTCTTACATATTCACTCATCCACTCACCCACCCACTCGCCCACTCACTCACTCACCCCTCACCCACCCCACCCAAACCAAAAAAAAAAAAAAAACAAAAAATCCGGCTCAACCCTACCCGAAAACCCTAACAATAGCAACTCTCCGGAGGGAGGGAAAGGGGGTTGTTTTTTTTTTTTTTTAAAAAAAAAAGGAGGGGAAAGAGAAAAAAAAAAAAAAAAAAAAAAAAAAAGGGAGGGCGGCTGGAAGGAGATACATACATACATACATACATACACGCTTCTATGGTATATGTATATGTATATGTATATATATATGTATATTATGTTGTTATTATTATTATTATTATCATCACATCAAAACTTGCACGGCGCACCAACAAAAAAGGGGGTTTGTTATTGTTATTATTGTTGTTGTTGCTGTTACTTCTTTCCCTTGTAACGTCATACTAACTATTATTATTTCCGTATTAAATTTTTTTTGTTTTTTTTTTTTTTTTCTTCTTTTCTTCTTTTCTTCTTTTCTTCTCACCCTTTTTGTACAAAGTACAGACAGACAGACAGACAGACAGACAGACAGACACCCCCCCCCCAAATAAGTCTCTCCAGACAAAACATTAATTTATACGCTCGCTAAAAGAAGCAAAAAAAAAAGTGTTCTGGAGACTTTATGGGGGGAGGTTATGTTATGTTGTTGGCTTTGTACATGTGTAAGAGGAAGTACTTGCGGTGCGAAGGTGATATTCATTATTACTTACTTACTTATATACTTACATACAAGATATACTTATACATACTATACAAGAAATACATACATACAATATACAGACAAAAGTGGTTGGTTGGTTGGCCGCTGCTTTTTTGTCATTTGGAGCATTATTATTATTATTATTATTATTATTATTATTGTTATTACTTGTTTTTATTATTCTTATTAAAATTTTTTTTTTTTTTCTTTCTTTCTTTCTTTCTTTCTTTCTAACCTGGTCTAAGTAGTAACTCTGTATAAATTTATACTCTTTACTCTACTCTACTCCAACTCTACTCGACTCTACTCGACTCTACACAACACACACACACAACACACACACACACACACACACACACACACACAAAACCAAAACCAACACAAGACATTCCTCCCGCGCGCGCCCGCCGCCCGTGGAGCAGGCAAACTCTATTCCGGGTTTTTCGGTCATGCTGGAATGCAAAGGGGGGAGGAAAGAGAGAGAGAGAGAGAGAGAGATGGGAGCTCGGAGCTTGGGATCCTTCCAGGTGCTCAGCCATCCCGCCTTTTTGGGGCAATTTTAAATGCCTTCCCCCCTCTTCTTTTTTCCCCCCACCCCCCCCCCCCTTTCTATCATTAGAATACCGCGCATGGCTCCGTCGCTGTGCCAGCCGTGGCTGATTGGGTTCTTGCATGCGAGAAGTAGGCGAATAACAGGTTCCCAGTGCGAAGAAGGTTGAGGAGTCGCAAGTCGCAAGTCGCGAGTCGCGAGTCGCTCTTCCCGCTGCTGCCACTCGGAATCTCAAATCTCCTCCTGAGTCGGGGTGTCTTGGCGTCCCAAGTGCCGACGCTCCTTCGCAAACCGGCCACCAACTGCTGACTGCAACAAAACTGCATTGGCTGGCCGGATGGACGGTCTAGACCGCCTGGAGTACCTCTACGCGACTACGTAACTGGCGTCTTTTTCACCCTCCTCCTTGTGCAGAGCACAAAAGTACCCCCCAGTGCGGAATACAGAGCACAGAGTAGTACAAGTATTTGGTACAATATAACAGCCTACTGCGGAGCAATCCTATGCAGATAACCATCGCGGCCTCATGGCTCGTGGCGTGGGCACTCCTGGCTCCTGGCTCCTGGCACCCACCCCCCCCCCTCTGCACTCCTCTGCATTCCGCTGCACCCCTCTGCACCACCACCGGCCGGTCCTGCCCCTCTTCGGCAGTTGTGATGTAGGTGCGCATGTAGATGCGCATGTAGACCCGTTTGTTGTCGATGCACCTGCACGCTGCTTCTTGCGCACCACCCCGCTGCTGTTGGGTGAGCAAGATGCCCCTGGGAGCGGAAAGGCCTCGGAGATAGGAACCAGGCAGGACAGATCACCTGGTAAGGCCATCCTGGGATGTTCACTTGTTGCTTTTTATGACTGCGAGGGCAGGCAAGTCGAAGGCTGGCTTGTTTGGCGTCTTACCGAGTACGATAAGGAGATCTGCCATCTGCATGACATGAGGAGCACGGAGTACAGTCCCAATTGCTCTCATACAAGCGGACACAAGCGGCTGAAGCTGAAGAAAAACTCGGGTTTTCGCAGTTGCTATGTAGGGGGCAGGATAAAACAATTAATGCGCAAAAAAAAAAAAAAAAAAAAAAAATTTAATCCGGCCGCGTCGCGCTCTTGGGTGTATCATCATGGGGTTGCATCTGCCCCAACGCCTGACTCGAGGCAAGTACATACTCCGTACAGCCAGCACTGCCAACCAGATGGTCCCACTTGCCCGTTTCTCGAACCTTCTGACCGATCGCTATCGTCCTATCGCTGGGGCTTGCACCCGCGGCGGCTTGCTGCTGCGTCCGCTGCCTCGCTCACGTGGTTTCGTGTTGTCGCGAGGCCGCCGAGGCTGCGGGAAGTCGAGTCAACGCGGTCGGCGATGGCGATTGCATGTGCACGACCAGAGAGTTATGTGTGTGTATGCCAGTTATGTGTCTGTCGGGTAAGTACAATAGACTTGCTCTCTGTAGAGTGGACTACATAGGAGTGAGTGCTATTGTGCTCTGCCCGCTGCCTGCCGCCCAGTGCTGCGCAACCGCAACGACAACAAGTCCTGACCCTGTTCGCCGTCAGCAGCCAAGGAAAGCAGACCCGGCTTTGTGGTTGGCCTCGCGCTCGTTTGAAGTCCATGTTGCCCCGACGCCGAGAGTGGTGCGTTGGGTTGGCTCTGGCAAGGCAGACTCGACGCTCGCAGCAGCAGCCAGCAGGCCCAGCAGGCCCAGCAGGCCTACTTTCACACCCGCAGGCATGTCTGCCAGCCGTCTCTGCGAGCCACTTGCTGTTGTGTTCACGGTAATTACGGCAGCAGAGGAGGGGGATATTGTTTCTGGCCGATGGCCGACTGGCCGACTGACCGACTGTCCTGGAAACAACTTCCTCTTTCGACCTGTTCGAGGGGGACGGGGGGCTTGGGCCGCGAACCCTGTTTCGCGATCCTTTTTTTCCGACCCAGGCCCGAGCTTTCCAGAGATCAGCGGCAACGGTCTTACTCATAGGAGTTCATCATTCTCCGAAAACGCGATGTTGTCCTAGTATAGCCTGTGCCGTCGAATCTCGGAACGTGGGGGAACTAATTTTGGGCTTTGGGGCACAGATCCCGGCCCGGACAGGCCAATAGGCAGAGCGGTGAGCTTTTAGTGCTACCTGCCACATCTTCAGCCATCGGCGTAGGGGCTTCCAAACCCCCGATGTCAGGCCCGTGCATGGTACATACCTGCTCTGCTCTGCTGCTCTCGCTATGAGCCATGCCATCTCCCCAAGGCTAGCCCTCCTCCTCCCCCGAGTCCCCTTTTCGAGGCGGAGAAGGGCCATTGCCCTGTGCCACTGCTTGAGACCCTAGTATGACGTCGCGTTCCGTAGACATTCCGACTTTGTAGTGTTTCCGCCGGCGACATGCCCGTCCAGGAAGTCGGTTCCAGAAGCCAGCACGTCTGCTTAGGCATTGGCGGGAGGCCAAGCGACGTGTTGAATCTCAACCTCATGGTGGCCAACGCTAACGCAGATGCTGCCTGTGGCTTCTTTTCTTTTTGCAGTGGGTGCAGCAGAGACAGCCAAGGGCCGGACATTGGTCAATTGTTTTGCCAGTACCTTGCAAGTTCCGGCGGTCCCTTTCTCGCTGGTAGCACGCCTCTCACACTATGCTACAACCAGGGTCGATGGTCCATACCTTCAGCCCTCGACGTTATTTCAGTGCCACGACCCTTGCAACCCTATTGTTGCACAAGGCTGCGCACCGCACTGTCACACAGGCGTTTGTGGTCAGAGCCCCCCCCGTGGACTTGCCTCCGCCTACATGCCTCCAAGTGCAAGTCAAATCCTATTTCAGGGCCTGGCAAGGATCATCCATAGAGGGCTGCCTTGTGGTCTCTGGATAAGTAATGATTGACGAAAGCAGCTACGACACCCTCGAGCACAGCCGCCATCTCCTTAACCGTTTTGATGGGTGCCGCCTGTCGTTCTCTGGTATCAAACATGCAGAAGCACATCCCGCATTGCGCCTTGACTCACACACAGCGTAGCACGCAGGCGTTTTATGCTTATAATTTGGCTGATGGGTGTTGACATGGCCCTTCCGCCGGAAACACCTTAATTGAGTCGGCTCAGCCACTCTCTATTTCACGAAGGCGAGCAAGATAATTTGACGACAAGAAGGTAATTTACTGCACGAAAGTTTGATGGACAAGGAAGGGACGTGTCGGTTTTCGTATACTCTGGATACAAATATACAAAGATCTGTCGACTACATCTGGGGCTATTTTCTCCGATCTGCGTTTCCACATTGATCTCTGTTTTCTGCCTGCGAGCTAGCAGTAGCCCACAAACACCAGGCAGGGCTTGTTTCTGGTCTTTAAATTTTTTTTTTTTACCTTCTTTTATCGATGGCAGGTCCAGGAGGAGGTCCCCCTCGTCGAAGTCATACAAAAAGTAGAAAAGGTTGCAAAACGTGCAAAAGACGGCACATTCGTTGCGATGAGAACTTCCCCCAGTGGTAAGCCGCCCGAGTTCTTGTGAAGACATGTTATCTCAATAGAGAATGCCCTGGTCCTAGGTAACGGACTGACGATGAATACTAGTCGCAACTGCACCAAGCATAGTTGTAGATGCGATTATATGGACGTCCCGGCCCAGAATGAAGAACGACCCAAAACTCCCCAGGGCGCCAACCTCCTTTGGACGCCAGAGATTGAACGTTCCGTTGAGGCCTGGCGCCAGACTGGAAAATTTCCCTTTCCGGAAATGCACATCTACCCTCAACCTTCGTCGAAGAACCTCTCCGTGACGGACCTTCGTCTCATACATCATGTGTGTTCAGTCTCTACGCAGATGCAGAACGAAGGTTCGAGCAAATTTGCCATTTGGACTCAGAAGATCCCAATGTATGTCCTTCTCCTACTTGTCCGCCCCTTCATTGGAATCTTCCGCACAATCGGAACAAGATACTTAAGGTCTATCTAGGCTCCTAAGCATTGCGTCATCGTACAACTTTGTGATGCACTCACTGTTAGCGCTGTCGGCAACCCACTTGGCTTGGATCACCAAATGCCCAATAACAAATAATTGTGCCTTCCTTCATCGAGGGATTGCCCTAAAGGGGCTACAAGACGCGATCGGAAACTTTTCTAGGGAGAACTCAGACGCCGTGCTAGCAGCATCTATCCTCCTGTCTTGGCAAGCCGGCGAATGGTGAGGTCTTTCCCTGAGTGGTGTGGTAAAAGGAAGTCACCTTACTTACATGCAATTCCCAGGCGCGGATGGGCATCTCTCATGCAGGGAACCTCATCGGTATGGCATCCTTTCCGTTAAAGATGGGAGGAATGTAGATCGCATGGTATTAATAGGATTCTTAGGTCATCGATGCAATGCGGACGTGGAAGCATGAGTCCCAGTTCGCAGACTTCATAAACGAACAACAGACCACCTTGCCGAATATCCAACCGTCACCAACGATGGGGTTGGTATCCCATAGGAGTAAGGAGCCCCGCCGCGAGGATCTTGCTGCACTACAGCATACCTTTACGTCTCTTCAGAGGGTTGGATCCTACTTGGCAGGCAAACATGAGGAAACACAACATCTTAATGATTTGATGTCCTTCATACGAGGCCTACGCTCGGCTCTCCCGGTTCAGACCCCTGCAGAGCAGTTCGAGATCTTACAGCCATTACGCGCATGGCTCCTCTGGCTTCCAATCAACTATTCGCGAAGTGTAAATAGAGATCCGTCTGTTGCGCTACTCCTGGCACACTTCTATGCAGTGGCGTTAGCGGTCGAACCCCTATTTCCGGCTGTAGGCGCGGCATACTTTGGAAGCCTTTCTATTGGTCCAATTGAGGAGATATACCAAAAGTTGGCTAGATTGGAGATCCCTAATAGCCTGAATGAGAGCATACAAACCCACATGAACCTGATGCATTTCCCACTGGAGATGGCCACAAAATTCCGTGCGCGCATGGATTTCGCTCCTCAGAATTCAGGAACTTATCCTTCCCTTGAAAGCAGCCCGTACGATGTTGAGAGTTTGGAGCTTGATGCGGAAGGCGACTTCGTTGAACTGGAGAGCAGTTATGAAGGGCCATTCGATCACAGCAATATTACACCAATAACTTCCGGCCCGGATTCCGCTGCGAGCCCTCTTGCACGGCGCTCTAGGGATTTTGGGTCACAATTATGTCATACCCTTGGTGGGTTCGACTCGAGTCAGTTTGCGGGTTATGCTATGTCGAGGGGTCAACCGCGGTTCGTGACGAGTGATGGCGCTTTATATGATCCACTGCCGATGGACTTTAGCGCAGGGTTGGTGGCTCCAACCTTGTGGACGTAATAGCAGGGCTGAGAGTGTTGTCCAGAGATTCGCATGGAGTCGACTCCATTCAGCAAGGCCAGAAGTCCAAAACATGGTACCCGAAATGAGAGCAGGAACCGAGTCGGTGATCCCGGGGAGGCTGAGCAGTATTGGTCTCTAAGAGGTGGTGGACTGCTAGCAGCTGTATAGGCTTAAGCACCACTACGAAGCTATGCGATAGATTGTCGATCCGGGGGGGGGGGGGGGGGGGGGGGGGGTTTTTTGTCAAATTTTTTGGGAAAAAAAGGGGGGAAAATTTTTTGCTTTAAAGGGGTGGAATCCAGTCTAAAAAAG
>JAJDFF020000022.1:125164-157799 GCA_021527025.2 Geoglossum cookeanum
CTAGCACAGACACCGGAGTCGGGGTGTTGGGGTGGGGGCGGGGGGGGGGGGGGCGGGCGCGCGGCCGGGGGTCGTTTGCTGTCAGATATTTTAGGCAACAAAGGGCGGAAAATTTTATGCATTCAAGGCGTGGATACCAGTCTCAAACAGCATTTTCCAAGGCTGAAAGCATCGGTATCAGGGCCTGGGAAACATAATGACCGATATGCGGCGTTACTAGTTTCGGGAATTTCACCTCATCCCTTGATATGTCGTAGCTTTTGTATTCCACAAAGTGTAGTTTTAACTTCAATTCAACGGTAACAAGCTTGTTGTTGGCGGTTGGCCCAACAACACCCTCTTACCCTGCGCTTCGCTATTGTTCTGTTCCCACTCTAAAACACCTCGAAATTCCCAGCAGGAGGTTGTCCTTGATCCGGTCTGTAGCATGTCTGGAGGCTGGAATACTATCGAGTCGGACGCAGTGAGTTGTCATTACACTAGCATGTTCAGCCGTCCTCCGAAAGCCTGATACACCTGAGTTTTGCTAAATGCATGTTGCATTTGCTAGGGGGTCTTTACGTATTTGGTTGAGAACCTTGGGGTAAAGAATGTGCAGTTCGAGGAGCTGATAGCGCTGGATGCAAACTTCCTAAGGCAACAGAGGTGCGGCCCAAGTGGGAGTTTTCTTGACTAGGTAGATTGGTAGCTGATTGTTTTAGTCCTGTCTACGGTGTTATATTTCTCTTCAAGTACCCTACTGGGGAAAAAACGACCGGAACGCCGAAAGATGGCTCCTTCGATCCAGATGCTGCGGAAAACATCTTCTTCGCCACTCAAACGATTCAGAATGCTTGCGGCACGCAGGCTCTCCTATCAGTGCTACTGAATAAAGAAGCGGAGATCGACCTAGGACCGCAGCTTAAGGAGTTTAGAGAGTTTGCCCAAGCACTTCCGTCCGATGTATGTCCCATTCCCTTACACTATAGAGCGCGCAGTTCTAGACTGATCGTTTTTCTTTTCTATTTGCTTTCTTAGTTTCGTGGAGAGGCACTCTCGAATTCTGAACTCATCAGAGACGTCCACAATTCCTTCGCACGATCCTCGCCCTTTGTCGATGAAACACAGCGTATAGCTACGGAGGATGACGATGTCTACCATTTCATAGCCTACACCCCGATTAACGGCGTACTTTACGAGTTAGACGGACTCCAGCCCGCGCCAATTTCTCATGGGCCGTGCTCATTCGACGAGTTCCCCGACCAAGTTATTCCTGTCCTACAACGTCGAATTGACCGGTATTCTGCGAACGAGATACGATTTAACCTTCTAGCATTGGTTCGGGACCTTCGAATACGGGCGTTGGAGATTGGTGACCAGGACCGCTTGTACGGCGAGAAGCAAAAGAGGAGTGCGTGGCAGTGGGAGAACGCGCTCCGAAGACATAACTTTATCGGATTCATTGACGAGATGCTAAAGGGTGTAGTTCGATCGAAGCTGGAGGAAGGGGATGCAGCGTATGATCAATGGATTGAGGAGGCAAGCTCTAAAACGAAGGCACGCTTGGGCGGTAAATCTGGGTGAATCACCAGCTCTCTCGCGGCCCCGCAATCACACGAAAAGGGCGGCTTTGGTAAGGCTGACGAGTCGCGGCCTCCATGAAGCCTGAGCGGCTCGAAATGCGAATGACGGCTATCGCGCGTTGGCGCCTGGCCTAAATTTATGGGAGATGCGCATTCAGAAAGGGTTCTGTTTGTGGCGGTTTCAGGTTGCAAATAGCTCTGTAACGCCCGATTTCTGCACTCGTCCTGAAACATCTGCCATACTATCAATGCGTGAAGTAGCAAAACCCCTCTGCCACAAGGGCTTTTATAGTGATCATCACCATCTCTTCTCCAGACCTGTAGCCTGTTTGACGAGCGCTGGTATCGTATTCACATCGCCACGGTCAGGCGGAAGTGGCAATTCAAGCCCCGTAGCTGGTGCCGCCCTTGCGTCCTCGTGTCTCCTGCACAGCCATATCGTCAGTGCACACCCCACCCGCATCACCAGCCAAGCCGTCCCCGACTTCCTCACTTCAACAAAGCTCTTTCCCATCGCCAACGTTGCGCTTACAACCTAGTCTACCTCATGCGATAGAGCCAAGATGCCCTCCTACTCGAGGCGTCGATCCGATACAACCCCATCAAGTGTTGTTTCGACGCTCCCAGCCACAGCAATATCCTCAGCGTCGATACGTCAACCATTCGAGGCACTGCCACCAACAGGATCTCAGCACCCAAACCCGATGGATGGCTACATTCCCTATCCAGTTGGTTTGATTGACGAGAGTGATGTCGGTTCTACGGGGAAGGGAATTCTCATCGGGATGCTATCAGCGTTTGGGTCCGCTTTTCTGGTACTGGTAATAGTCAGCATCGTATACTTCTTCAAGTATACCACCCGAGGGAGGATCATATTGGATCGTATTGGTAGACCCGGTGAATACGATGACGAGCAAGCTTTCGCGAGAGAGGAGGCAGAAGCACTCGAGGAGATGGATGATCTGCAGAGGACGGAGTACTTGAGAGCAAAAGGTGCAAATTCCTCGCTATACCCCATTCGTTAGGGCAGTGGTTGGGAAACGCGATAAGCTCTATTTATTCAGTGTACAGAATGCTGATGGTGCGTCTACTGAACAGCGTTCGTCCAAGTCAATCCTCCAGAGTCCATGCAAACGGACATTTCACTGTCACAGTTCCTTGCCATTCAAGAGAAGGGCGTATCTGCATGGGAGTTTGAACCTGAGCTGGAAATCGCAAACTGCTTTGTCGAAGCTCGAACTGAAATCGAGTTCTTCGATTCTGAATGCAGCGTTCAGAGCAACCTGCCAGTTCCAAAGCAGAACGAGGTGTATTATTGGGAGGCGAAGATCTACGACAAACCGGAGGCTACTCTAATAAGTGTTGGAATGACTACGAAGCCCTATCCACTGTTCAGGCTACCTGGTGAGTAGCTGTCAGCTTTTGCGATTTCGCTCATAGAGCCTCCACTGACACCTGTATATCAGGTTATCACAGGCACTCTGTAGCATACACATCAACCGGCCACCGGAGATATAACCAGCCGTTTGCGCCCACAAATTATGCGCCTCAATTCACACAGGGTGACGTGATTGGCGTAGGATATAGGTCACGGACTGGGACCATCTTCTTTACTCGAAACGGGAAGAAGCTTGACGACGTTGCCCACAGCCTTAAATCTCAAAACCTCTTTCCAACTGTTGGAGCAAATGGGCCCTGCACAGTGCATGTCAACTTTGGGCAAATGGGATTCGTCTTCATCGAAGCAAACGTGAAGAAGTGGGGCTTGGCCCCGATGACAGGGAGTCTCGCTCCTCCACCGCCATACGGCAGCGAACAAGGTAGCATTCTGCTTGAAGCCGGAAGGGAAGGTGCCCAGAGTGGCCAAGGAGGCTATCTAGGAGCAGGCCATTCCAGGACGAGGAGTGGGAACTTTAGACATGGGCCCCCAACGAGTCCAGGCCCAGTGAGATCACCCACCGACATATCGCTGGCCCCATTGTCACACATATCGTCGAGTGAAGATATAGGAGAGGGCGCTAGTAGCAATGTGGCCGGAGGCGCACGGACAGCCCAGGGGTTGGGACTTTCAGATCACGCCCCTCCACCAAAGTATTCCAGCCCAGAACATTCTATTGCCCCAAGCCTGAATGAGGAAGGTGGAGGACACGAAGGCACCCATTTTCCTCAGCGGCCACCGATACCTAGTTATGATGCGGCTGTGGCTAGTGGCCCGCGTAGGGAGAGGAGCAATACACGAACGTCGAGGTCGTAGCGTGGTGCAACGATATATTTTTGTTGATAATGAGTCTTACTTGATATTAGCGATGGGTGGGCGTACGGAGTTCGGAAAGTTTTATCATTGCAAAAGAAAAGATAGGGAATGCAGCATTACTATGACAGACAGTACTCGCTGCCCCCCTTTTTTTTTTATCTGGGGTTTTACTATCGATACGTGGGAGCGGGAGGGCGGCTATGAGTCGAACAGCGTCGAGACCAAAATTTTTTTTTGAAATTACCTGTTGGTTTGATACTGTAACTAAAGCTGTCACAACCCAAAGAATGTACAAGTACAAAGTATGTAGTGAATACATGCGCGTACATTACATCTTTTTTTTTTGGTTTTGTTGTTCTCTCTACAGAGGTGCCTGTTGGGGGGTTTTGGCGAGTACTCTGCGCAATAACTCACGAGTGTTCGGTGCTGTCAGAATTGTTCATGTACATGTGCGTGCACACACAATCTTGTATTAGTACATGGATTGACGTGTACTCCGCCGCCACTTACTCTGCAAGTCCGGGGGCGCATGGGGCTGAAGACGTTGTTTCCATGCATGTTTCCATGGAGCTTCTACTTGCTGCTACTATTACTGCTACTATTACTGCTACTATTACTACTAACTACTACTACTACTACTACTAGTACTAAGCTAGTACTTACTTCTACTAACTAGTTGCCGTGGTTGCCATAAGTGTGTGCCATAATGGTAGTCTACAGATGTGGGTCGATGGATGATGGGATGACGCAGCCGGATGTTGCCCGCGTGACTGACTCCTGCTGTCGACAGGATCGGTGCCTATCAACGGCAATCGCTCACATTGTCACGCTGCGAATGACGATGCGGCGAGGCTGGAGCACGCACAGACAGGCAGCCCCGTCTGGCCAGACGGAGAAGGCTTCTGGAACCCGCCACCGCGAGCTGAGGTTGGGCGATCGGATCTCGCAGTCTTGGAAAGAGCAAGACACACCCAGTTACTGCACTACGCTACTTCGCACTCTGTACCTGTGCCACGCCCTCGCCCACGCCCAACGCCCCCCGTCTCCCGCCATCACGGACCAGAGAACCAGAGCGTCCGGGGCTGGGCGCTGGGGAAGGGATGGCTCCGTCCTCCAGGCAGTCGAGACAACACAGGCTACTGGGAATGCCGTCTCGTGGCGTCGCGGCATAAAACCGACCGTGTACCCGTCCCCCATTTTCTGGTCGCAGTTGAGGCTCGCAGCTGCTACGTCGCTTTGGCTCTTGCCCGCACCCCGCTAACCGCCCAAACCTATCCCAAACTATGCTCCATTGCCTCACCAGACTCCCCCTCGCGCTCTCCCAGTACGATTAACCGCGTCTCTAGTGGCCCCAGTGCCAGCAACATCCGGCTGCAAACTGCCCCGAACAGATTCCTTTGTCCGGATGAGCCTGCTAATGCGGCGAGCATCCGTTTGGTGAGCGCTTAGACCTCCGTTTTTTCTTTGAGCCGGTCGTTGTTCCCCCAAGGCTCTGGGAGAAGGGTTGCACTGGCTAACGCGTCCTGCCTTTCAGACCTCACGTTCGCAGTCTAGTTCTTTGGGGGTGACCTCTCTTACTTAAGTAGAGGCTGGCGGCACCCCGTCGACCGTTCAACGGTATCCTGCAGTGTCCAGACGCCCTCGACGGGAAGCCGCATCCTCGTAGTCCACTAGAAACTAAAGGCCCCTCCCCACCCCTCCCCGGTGCGCCATCGCTGGAAGTTACTCCAAGCCTCCGGTGCCGTGTCAGTCGGGCAGTTGTTTGCTTCTGTGCATAGTGTCTTGGTGAATTGCGACTAGCCCGACTGTGGGGTGCAAGTAGCTGCTTGACCGACTCGCATTCTCGCGGCAGACTTAAGACGCATAGGGATTTCTCTGCAGCTCTGACTATTGGGCGATCGGGCAACTAGATCTGGGAGCTCGCCTCCATGAAAGACGATGAGGAGGGCTCTGGGGAGTCTCCGAGCAAGTCGCCGACTTTTCAGGTGATAGTTTTAGTAAGTTCTGTCGCGGGCATTTTTTTTTAAAAATTTTTTAATTATTTTTTATTATATTCTTTGGTTCATTAGTACGGCCGGGCCGTATTGTTTTGAGCTTGATGAAGCACTTCCACAACGCTATGGAGCTCGACGTTGTGTTGCTATCTAGAACAAAACACTTGGAAGTGCATGTCTCGGCTGTCTCGGCCGCGCTCAGGACATTTACCTGTTGTAGCTGTTGTGGTTGGCGTGGCTCCACGTACTGCTCTTTGTTTGCTGTTACCTATGGAACTAATGCTAACGAGTCGGGTTTACAAAGGGTTCAGGGGGTGGTCCGAGAGAAGACAATGTAACTGGGTTCCTTGTACGATCAGTTGCTGAAAATTGGGCAAAAGGCTCAGTGTTGGCTGTAGATGCAGGAACACATCTGGCGGCAATCGTTCGGATACTAGAGAGCTCTTTGCCTCAGAGCCAGCTTGTCGAATCCATCAAAGGTTCGAAAACGACTTATGGGCAACGGAGCCCACTACGCCGAGCCAGTGCGGCGGTATCTAACCCCAGTTTCCCCAATACTTTGACTCGCATACACCGCACAGATCCTGACGTGGATAATTCTCGTACGACCTCCACGGAGTCAGCACAACGAATGGGATCTATGAAAGAGGGGCCATTTGCGGATCTTGAGCTTCCTCATGAAAGCGCCCGTGCAAACGCGGCATTTATCACTCGGGAGCTAGTATCTACGTACCTCATCACGCACCCGCATCTAGACCACATATCTGGGTTCGTAGTGAACACTGCATCCTTCCAGCACACCTCGCGACCGAAGCGACTAGCGGGTCTTCCCTCTACTATCCATGCGATCAAAACACACATTTTCAATGACGTGATCTGGCCGAACCTCTCCGATGAAGATGGCGGCGTGGGTCTGATGAGCTATAAGCGTCTCACTGAAGGTGAAAATATGGCTGTGGGAGACGGAGAGAGCGGAGGCTACACTGAAGTGTGCAATGGCCTCCGTGTCAAGGGCTGGAGCATAAGCCATGGCCACTGCATGAAAACGCATAGTCACAGAGGCAGCAATGCTGGACTGCACACTGAGACAAGTGCAACGGCTACTGCGACTGGAGCTCAAGAGCCTCTGTCGCCTGGGCCGGATTCTGACAGGTTGGTAGCCGCACATGCCCGTAGCTCAGAAAAACCTTGTGTGTATGACAGCACTGCATTCTTTATCAGAGATGAGGCTTCTGGTCGAGAGGTTCTGATATTTGGAGATGTGGAACCGGACTCCCTATCGCTCTCCCCTCGGACTGCACGTGTTTGGGAAGAGGCCGCGCCAAAAATCGTCGCAGGTGCACTGACGGGGATATTCATCGAGTGTTCCTTTGACGACACCCAGTCGGATCCGAATTTGTATGGTCACCTCGCCCCTCGACATCTTATCGATGAGCTTAAGGTTCTTGCTAGTAAGGTCGAGGCCCTAAGACAAGCTAAGCGTAAAAGAAAACGGCATAGCTTCGGATTGAAGCTCTCCGATGATGCGGATGCCAGGAACCGTCGCACTCGGAATCCGCATAGCGTGGCCCGACGAAGCCCTGGGCGTAAGAATGGGGCATTGGACAGCAGCAGCCAGACAGACTTGGATCGCTCAAGCGACTTCAACAACATAGTTTGGTCACCAGGGGAATCACCTAGACTCGATATAGCAAAAGCAATTGCTAATGATTGGCCACCCTTGAACTCATCAATGGAGGGCATATTCCCTGATCCTAGCGACCTATCGAAACTTGGATATGAGAGCTCCGCGGCTCCTCCGACACGTACGGATGGTGGAGAGGAAGGATCGCCGAGTGCGCGGCCTCTAGAGGGTTTGCCGGTTGTGATTATTCATATGAAAGACACTCTGAGGGATGGACACGATATTGGGCAAGATATACTGGAATCTTTGGAGAGCCATGATGTTGAAGCTGGGCTGGGTTGTAACTTCACTATATCAAAGACTGGGGCGTCCTTTTGGCTTTAGAACGGGCAGCATTGGGGGCGTTTAGTGAGCCGGGGGTTTCCCCCCCCTTTTATTCTCATTTCTTATTTTATTCGGCGTACGCGTTTTTTATTTTTATTTTTTATTTCCCCCGCGTTTCATGATACCTTGCTTCTACGCATGTGTTTTCCTACCCGATTACGAAAATTGGTCTGTGGAAGTTTTTTCATTGCTAGGGGAAGCCGTTGCTTGGCGTTTATTTGTCCTACCTCTGTATGTATACTTTTTATTGAATAGCACGGAAAAAACTTTGATATAGACTGAAATATATTTGAATATATTAAGGACTAGGTCTGTGGAGCAAGTCGCCGAAGCTTGTTGTATATGTCGGTTTGGGGGGGTTGATTGTGTGATTTATTCCCCCCAACGAGATATACATATTACCTTATACTGCCCGTGTTGTAGAAGAATAAAGACAAAAGTGCTATTTCTGGGTAGGGGGAGAAAGAGAGAGAAAGAAAGGCGAATATATTGAATAGGTATACTAGGATTAGAATAAACTAGACGACGGCAGTAGTAGAGCCGCTACTCCCCTATCGATCGATATACGCCTATGCCCAAACCAACTTCTTCAACGAGTATCCAATGTGTTCTAATAAGCCGGTACTTCTCTTCGCCTCGTCGAGTGAGATGATAGGTCGTTCATGGACCATGACGGAGGAATGTCCTTGTTTGTTTTCGGTGTTATCTAGTGTCGGTTTGATGTCGTCGCCGGCCGTGGCGGCCCTGTGGATTTTGTCGCAGATGGAGCGGATAAAATCGAGTTCGGGGATGGTGGGGTGTGGAGAGTGGCTGCCTGGTGCTAGGGCGGTGTTAGGGATGGCTTTGAAGGCTAGGATGCGGGTCGGTGGTGATTTGGTCGGGAGGGTTTCTGGGGTAATAGCGGGATTAGTGGTGGGGGGATTTGCTGGTTCCCCGGTTCTGAGGGGAGTGCTTTTCAGCGAGCGAGTATTCACGCGGGCGACATCTCCTCTTCCTGGCTTGTATGTTACGACAAACCCGACGTTGCGCTTCTCGTCCGTATGTGCGGGTGCTAGGGTGGAGGTAATGTACGCCCCGAAGTTTAGGCTCTGTATGTGTCGAAGGTCTACGCGCTCAAAGCTGGAGACCTTTTCTACGTTCCAGTCGAAGCGGCAGGCGTACAGTGCGGCATCCGTGAGCAGGAGAACGCATTCTTCAAATGGAAAGGACCGCCTGGGGAAGAAGTGAACATTAAACATCTCTGAACATTCTGACAGCTATCCCATTACTCACGTGGCGTTCTGCTCCTTTGGTGCCAGTAGTGTCCATCCATCAATCAGCTCCTCTGATTCATTGGCTATGACAATCTTCGAGCTTGTTTCGACTGAACCAAAGGGTTAACAAGAGTGCAGACAATGTATACCCGCAACGGCGCCCTTGGCTTACTCGCGTCCTGACGAACCCTTCTCATCGAAATTGCAGGGTCTGCAGTCATCATTTCTGCCTCGAACTCCTCAAAGACATGAGAAGTGACATTCCCGAGGAGGTAGTCGATAGCTGCCTGAGTAAAGTAATCACCGATGATGTTGTTGAAGTATCTAGAAAGTGTCAGGCCGAAATCGTTAAGAGCTCCCCTGTAATCCCGTTTACGAGTGCGAGTAAAGTCTCCCTTGAGTGCGGCAGTTGAAGAGTATTGCTATATGTGGCAATTAGTTGAGCACACGGCACCTACTTTTGACTAATACATACTTTGGATAAAGCGTCGCCATTGTCAGCCCATAAAATATCAAACCACTGCGTAGGCCCATCATTTAAACCTAGCCCTTCCATCTTCAACTGAGACTCCAAAGCTATCCAAGTCAACCACTGCCTATTTTTAACCCGATATTAGAGAACTCACCTCTCATTCCCCAGGCACTTTGTACCACATTGGTCCGGTCTAAACAATCCATGCAATTGGTCCGCAGCACCCTTTCATGCAGAAGTCAATTCCGCTCCCCCTGCAAGTTTGGTAAGACAACGCACCCTTTTTGTTTGGTCCTGATTTTCTCATCTACACTGATAGTATACCCAAATGCATCTAGTATGTGGCTAAGTGAGTCTATTAAAAGACCCACTTTTTCGAATTTCATCCCTCGGCATACTACGACGAAATTAGCATGTTGAGACTTGGCCGCTATGAAAGTTCGGAAGAAATCTCACCAGTATGGAAATCAAACCACTCAAACTCGACTTTAGCACCCATCACGCTACCGTCGCGATTAAGAATCTCGATATTTTTCTCGTATTCTCTACCTACCTGTGCCTCATTCCCACCTTTTTCGACCAAAGACACGACTTGGACCCTACCATAGCCGCTAGCTAGGCTAACAAAGTGCTTTTTGAATGCCGCTTGGTTTGTGCTGGGGGAATGTTGCATTATAGGGACTGGTTTAAATGAAAATGGAGACTGGGAAAAATACAAGGGGACCGAACCACGTATCTGTACGAAGGAATATATTTTTTTAGACGGGTCCCATGACGGGTGAGAAAGGATCTGCTCCGTCTCGACTGAGTTCGCAGTGTTCCCTTCATCATCCACTCCTCGGCGAAGGTAACGAAGTCCAGCCCGTTTAACAGAACGCCTCGAAATGAGCGTAAGGAGAAGCTCCGTATCATCCGTGCCATGAGATGCATCTTGTGGAGGACTGCCAAAATCACCGGCGCCAACCCTATCTTGCCACATGTCCTTTATTTCCGCAGCTGCGATACCCGCGGGTGAGACGGCGGAAAAAGGCTGCTGACCGATAAATCCTTGCATAACAGGAAGAACAAGAGTGTGTTGGCCAGCTTCGATAAATGGGAGAGTAAGGTGGCGGTTCCAAAAGTACTTATTGTCAAGGTTAGGTACTTGCTTTCAGGTTTCACTGGGTAGCATTCAAAGGCGGAACTTACTAAAGGATCTACTACTTTATGCAGTGGGAGACCTGATGCATTCGCATCTTGGCTTTTGAGGCTCCGCGTGATATCATGTTCGTACGAATAGAAGAAACCCCGCGAAGAGCCCAGGAGTAGTTTCGTAGTTCGAAGAAACTTTGGCAGAAGCGTACTCGTGGCACTGTCCACGACCTCATCAGATTCAACAAACAGTCTCCCATTCTGACCTATACTCTCCGAATGGATGATTCTATCGGTGCCTTCGTCTCGTCCTATGTCTATGGGATTTAGTGTAGTGGTGTCCCTATTTGATAAGAGTTCAGGTTTAACATTTTCTTCCGTGCTCATTCCCTGCATCCGCATTTTCTCCACGTTCCACCCCCTCTTAGAAAACCATTTCTCTGCAAACCGCCCATATAGCCCTTTTTTGCCTATTACATCCTCAGCTATACTTGTCCTCCTTTGACGGGGCTCTGGGCGAGTAGTGCCTGAGGGAAGCTCTGGAGGTGCGGGGATGCTCGAATCATCATTACTGAATTCGCAGTTTCCGACTGTAGATATATCTTCTTCAGCCGAGGAATCACTATACTCTATGCTCTCTCCTGTTTCAATAGTACGGGCTTGGTGGTGCCTTTGAACAGCGTCTCTGGTTTCTATGATTGCAGCCCCAGCTTCTTCTTGGGATGCGAGAGGTATGAGCGCAACTTCTGTAATCACAAATACCGGTTTTCCTCGTATTTGAGCCACTTGTTGTCGTCTGCTTATGCAAATCAAGAACGGGGCGGAGGACACGTTTAGTAGGCCTTCAGTACAACAGTCCGTCAATTGATGCAAATGTTTTATATGGTGGGCGAGGTTCTCCGTACCAACCACCCCATGGGCCTCGAAGCTGCTGGAACTGCTATCAGAGGCGTAGTCTTGCAAAGATGATATGCTGCTCGTCCGGTATGATATTTTCACCGCCTGTGGACTCGGCAGATTGCGCTGGTACAGTGGCTGCAACACCAGCCCGTTGGCAGCAGCAACAACTAGAAGCCTCCTCATTCCGAAGGGTTCCCGTAGGGCATGGACACAGGCAAATTCAGAATCTGGGGATGGGGAGGGTGAGTCTTGGACTTGCACGTGACAAGAGAGTGAAGTGTCAAGCAAATAGCAAGCAGCTGGCCCCAGACCAACAGGTTTTGGCACTGTGCATTTCGCAACTTGTACGGAATATACAGCATCCATACGGGTATACGGGACATCTATGCATCAGGCATTGCTGTTCCTCAACCCGCGGCACCACCAATTCCAAGATGTCGAAGGCTCCCGTCCGCCAGTGCCTTGGATGCTGCTCTCAGGCGAAGAGCGGCATGCCTGGGCCGCACTACCCGTATATGAAGCGCCTGGCTCGATGGCGGGATTTACTCTCCTAGTGGTACATGGTGCAGTAACTCCTGTCCGCACCGTATCGATCCGCCTGAAAGCGGCTCGACAAAAGCGCTCTCGAATCTGTGGAACTTGCTGGGCTGTGATTCGCCGCCCTAAAGCCCAGCGATCGCTAAGCAAGCTCATTCCCAAATTTGAATGTTTGAGGCACCCAAACAAATAACCGTCTCCCTTTCCGACACAGATCATCACCAAACAAAGATCCGTTGCCTATCCTCCAACAAAAGGACTGGCCTATGAAATAAAAGTCTGTCTGCTAACTCGGTTTTTGATATTCATTCTATCATTCCCTTCATATTCTAGTGCGCGCCTTTCGTCAGCTTCACGTGTCTCCCGCGTTTGAGAGGACCGCGATTTTTCGCTTCAGTCGACCTTGAACCCACAGGCTGCAGCCAGAAATATTCAACCCCCATCATCAGTCCTTTCTTGTCCTAACGTGCTCACCAAGCCCTTCATATCATTTTGCAGATAGGCAGATCTTGTCCTGGACTAGTCGTTTAGACTTGGCCGCCTCGTAAGGAACGTATCGGCCATAGACTCTCACTATGAATCAAGTGCTAGAGGGTACTCTCTCGTCTGGTGAGCGATCCGAGACCTCCCCCGTATATCTTAATCAGGGCCTTAGGATTTCGAGTGTGTGCTAATGGGTTTAGATGTTGCGATCCGTCATAGAGCTGAGCAACAGCTCTCTCAAGCCGCAGAAGTCGACTTTGTGAGTTCCTCCGCTCTACCCATCTGCCCATAAACGTTGTATTAACACGACCATGTACTGACTTGGCCGTAATAGTCTGCTTACATTACTACTCTTGCCCAAGAGCTTAACAATGAGCAAGCTCAGGCCGACATTCGTACGGCTGCTGGCATCGCCCTGAAGAATGCGTTCTCCGCGCGCGAGTACACACGGTTGCAAGAAGTTCAACAGAAATGGCTACAACAAGTGGATCTGAATGTCAAGAGATCTGTAAAGGAGCTGGCACTAGCAACGCTTTCATCCAACCATACTCGAGCAGGGCAGTCTGCTGCCCAGGTTGTCGCTTCCATAGCGGCGATCGAGATACCTAAGGACCATTGGCCAGAGTTGATGTCCGCGCTAGTAAGCAATGTTGGTGAAGGATCAACGCACCTGAAACAAGCGTCATTGGCAACAATAGGGTTCATCTGCGAGTCTGAGGACCCAGAGCTGCGGGACAGTCTAACTCAACACTCTAACGCTATACTCACGGCTGTCGTACAGGGTGCACGTAAGGAGGAACCAAATTCTGATGTACGACATGCGGCTATTGTCGCTTTAGGAGACTCACTAGAGTTCGTTCGCACGAACTTTGACAATGAAGGGGAGCGGAACTACATCATGCAGGTCATTTGCGAGGCTACACAGGCCGATGACGCGCGGGTCCAGCAAGGCGCATATGGCTGCCTAAATAGGATCATGGCGCTCTATTATGACAAGATGAGCTTTTACATGGAAAAGGCTCTCTTTGGCTTAACGATTATGGGTATGAAGAGCGAAGAGGAAGATGTTGCAAAACTCGCTATCGAGTTCTGGTGTACCGTTTGCGAAGAAGAGATATCTATTGAAGATGACAACGTACAGGTGACTAGAGCTTAATGCACACGATAGCTGGAATCACATTGGCTAATCTGCAGTCAGGCTCAAACGGACTCTACAGAATTGAGGACTTTTTTCAGCTTCGCGCGTTTGGCAGCTCAAGAGGTTGTTCCCGTTTTGCTTAATCTTCTTACGAAACAAGATGAAGACGCTGGTGACGATGAATACAATGTCTCTCGTGCCGCCTACCAGTGCTTGCAGCTCTACGCTCAGGCCGTCGGGAGCGTAATCATCCCTCCCGTGCTTACCTTCATCGAGAACAACCTCCGAAGCGAGGATTGGCACAACCGAGATGCAGCAGTTTCAGCATTTGGCGCAATTATGGAGGGCCCCGAGGACAAGATGCTTGATCCGCTTGTGAAGCAGGCACTCCCGGTGTTGATTGGGATGATGGATGACAAGGTTATCCAGGTCAAAGATTCCGCTGCCTACGCCCTTGGTCGAATTTGTGAGAGCGTTTCCGAAGCTATTGATCCGAATGAGCACCTCCCGGTATTGATTCAATGCCTCTTCACCGGTCTATCTGACAACCCTAAGATGGCGTCCTCTTGTTGTTGGGCTTTGATGAATCTCGCGGACCGGTTTGCCGGTGAGCCTGGCTGTATGGAAAACCCCCTGTCAAAATACTTCCAAGACAGCGTGACCCATCTCTTGCAGGTTACGGAACGGTAATGTCCTCTAGCATGCCCCTTGATCTGTGGAAGCTAACGGGAGAGGCGGCTAGACACGATGCAGACAATCAACTCCGTACTGCAGCGTATGAGGTGCTCAATACGTTTGTAATGAACTCTGCAGGGGATGGCTTTCCAATTGTTGCCAAACTGTCTGATGTTATCTTGCAACGGCTCGAGGGGACAATCCCTATGCAGTCACAGATTGTGAGCGTAGAGGATCGAATGACCTTGGAGGAAATGCAGACTAGTTTAACCAGCGTCCTATTGGTATGTATGGCTGTGATGACTCCCTAGATGTTTCTAACAGTCTTCTAGGCTATTATTCAGAGGCTAGAGTCGGAAATAAAGCCTCAAGCCGACCGCTCAATGCACATCCTTCTCCAATTGCTGCAGACTGCACCTGCAAGTTCTACTGTCCCCGATATTATTTTTTCTACTGTTGGTGCTCTTGCCACTTCGCTTGAGGGCGATTTTGCGAAGTACATGGACTCTTTCGTTCCATTCCTTTACAACGCTTTAGGGAATCAGGAAGAACCTGGGCTATGTGCAATGGCTATCGGGCTGGTCAGTGATATCACTAGGGCGCTCGGCGAGAAGGCTCAGCCATATTGTGACGCTTTTATGAACCACCTTCTAAACAACTTGAGAGTACGTGATTTGGCTTCCCCTGCTTGCTGCATTCCTGCTAATATTATGACTAGAGCACTATCCTCAGCAATCAATTCAAACCTGCGATCCTTCAGTGTTTCGGCGACATTGCACAGGCAATTGGTGGCCATTTTGAGACTTACTTATCTGTTGTAGCACAGGTGCTTCAACAGGCATCCACTGTTTCTGCTAGCCCAGACGGCTCATATGAGATGCTTGACTACGTTGGCTCGCTGCGTGAAGGTATTAGCGACGCATGGGGTGGTATCATCCTAGCTATGAAGGCGGGACATAAGAGTAAGTTTGACGGCGAATCAAAGATTCGAACGTTGTGCTAATTTCCTCAGCTCAACTTGTTCAACCGTTTGTAGAGTCCATTTTCCAGCTTCTTTCGATTGTCTCGCAGGATCAGAACCGGAGCGAGGCCCTTCTTCGATCGGCTATGGGCGTAATTGGGTAAGCTCTATCCTGGTTTTCGGGGTTTCCTGGGTCTGACTTTTCTAGTGACCTGGCCGATTCCTTTCCAAACGGCGAATATGCCCAATTTTTCCGCGCCGATTGGATCACATCGATGATCAGGGAGACCCGGAGCAATCGCGATTTCCAACCCCGAACAATAAATACGGCTCGCTGGGCACGCGAACAAGTCAAACGCCAGATTAGCGTAGCCTAGGGCGTTCACCAGTTGTAGTGACCGCCATCTCTCTCGACACTTAGTCCTTTGTGACACCTTAAGATCGGTCTTAGGGATGGCGCCTTTCTTTCTTCGAACTTAGAGCTTCTTTCTTCTCCTAATACCTTTAAATCCATGCCTTCTCGTCTAGTTACCCAGCCATGAAGAGGGGTCTTGTCCTCGGCCGGCGTTAAGATTTCTCCCTTGAAAATTTGGTTCCTTCTCACTCGATGCTTGCTAGCACCCCACCCCCACCAAACACCTTAACGAACCCCATCGTTGTCATCGTCGCCTTCCCCCCCTTCCCCTCCCCCCAAGTCACCACCTTTGTTCTACCCAATCATGTATAACCCAGCCTGCACAGTATCTCCTATTTCCCTGCACATTCCCCAATTGTGACTTCAGTCGTTTCATTAGCCAGCCCAAAATGTTGCATTTTCACGGTTTCCCAGTCATCGGTGGTGGTATCAGATGTCCCTAATGCCCTTATCATGTATGCCCCAAGTCTTGTAAAATGTTGACTAGACCTAGCGAGTATTATCAATCACGTCTTCCATGTCGTTGTCGGTTGGTTTGCTTGGCAAGACACAAACTCGAGAGGGTGAGGTTGAATTAGTCAATAAAAAGATATGTCGAGCCCCAGCCATGACGATTTTTTTGTGTAGTGCTTGTCAGGAATTGATTTGCTTGTGCAAATACGCGGGTTTATGGGGGAATTCATAGCAGATAAGTAGCTATAGACCAACGCGGCACAAGCCTCCATGCGCGATTGGCCCCCACTCCCCGCACCCCACGCATACTGTTTAGACACTCAGCACCCAATATCCCACCATCCCCACACCATCTTCTGGCGAAATTGGCGACGAAATGGCCTTAGATGCGACCGAGCTCACAAGGAGATTGGCGGAGGAGCTGTCTTACATGTTTGTCTCGGCCTCAGACAAGCAGTCCCCTACCGGTCTACCAGCTGACCCGATTATAAAAGGGAGAACTCCTACTGGATCCACCTCCAAGCTCCTTCTCCAATTGAGAAATATCCAGGTGCGCGACGCCCCCAGCGGCTAATCGATCAATTACTAACACGTTTTCTAGCAAAGCAACATGCTCGTAGTGTCGCATGTTACCTTGGCGTTCACGAAGGTCTCATCTATCTTGCTGGACAACAATCGGCATTTCTGGAGGATAGCGACCAGCCCCGACCATTTAGGCAGCGACGGTATTTCTATTATATTACTGGCGTGGATTTTCCGGATTGCTTTGTCACCTATAACATTGGTCAAGATATTCTAACGCTTTACATTCCACCTATTAATCCAAAGACCATCATCTGGAATGGGAGAGGGCACTCTATCGACGAATGTGAAGAAAGGCAAGCCCTTCAGAGCATGGCTGCCACCTTCTCACCTAGCGAGTCTAACGGAGATGTGCTACAGGTATGATGTAGACGCCGTGCAACTTTCAACATCCATCGACTATGACATCCAATCATATATCAAGAATAATGCGGGCAACAAAATATATGTTCTCCATCCTAACCAGAAGCCCCACCTGCGGGACTCCCGCACGCTCTATAATACACAGCCCAAGAAGATCGTTTTCGATGTCGGCCGGCTGCAGAAAGCTATGGATAACGCGAGGGTTCGAAAATGCCCACATGAAGTTCGCTTGATCCGCCATGCTAATGCAGTAACTGCTTCTGCACACCGCTCTGTTCTTCGCGCACTTTGGACGCTAGATAACGAAGCTCAGGTTCAAGCTGTCTTTCTTGATACCTGCATAGCAAGAAATGCGAGGCACCAAGCATATGAGGTCATTGCAGCATCTGGGAAGAATGCGAGTATACTGCACTACGTGGAGAACAACCAATCCTTGAAAGGAAAACAACTCGTTTGCCTAGATGCAGGTTGCGAGTGGGATTGCTATGCGTCTGATGTGACGAGAACATTCCCGATCTCGGGGAGGTGGAGCAGAGAGGCAAAGGATATATATGACCTCGTGCAAGAGATGCAGAGCGCATGTATTGCGCGAATTAGACCCGGAGTAAGCTTCCTTGACCTCCACATTCTAGCACATCAGATAGCCGTCAAAGGGTTGCTCAGATTAGGGATTTTGCATGGGGGAACAGAAAGAGAGATATATCGGGCAGGAACTTCTATGGCATTCTTTCCCCACGGTCAGTGAAAATCACACCCTACTTCTAGGGCTCTTAGTAATACAAGGAAGGCCTTGGCCATCACCTAGGGCTAGAAGTGCATGACCCATCGGGTGATGAGCCATTGATGAGTGCAGAAGACGGCGAACCATGGCACGACTTGCTGTTGAAAGAGGCGAAAGGGGTCTCTCAGTCTAGAAAAGGGCTTGAGGAAGGGATGGTGGTCACAATTGAGCCGGGCATGTTCGTTCTGACCCGGCCCTCACTACCTTGGGGGGGGCTTACATCGGTTACAGTTATTTCTCAGAGTATTCTCTGAGTCACGAGTTCGGCCCATCGTCACCCCACTCCAGGTACATCAATTTAGTCGTATTGCAGCGGTACCTTGCTGTAGGTGGAGTCAGGATTGAGGACGATATCCTTGTAACCGCTAGTGGATATGAAAACTTGACAAAGGCTCCGAAAGGAGAGGAAATGTTACGTATCATTCTGGGGGAGGACATTGGGGACAAGGATGAGGACACCTCGGTACTGTCCAGAGGCGGTACGGGTGGAAGAATCGATCGCATCACTACCGAGAAGAGCACTGAGCCGTGATGGCAAGCAATACCGCGAGGCACTCGCGGACATACCACGCAGTTACTAGATACAGTCATATCGAATCGCATGCGTCACGGACACCGACATCTGTCTCTCATTTGCTCTCATTCTTGGTTTTCAATCATCTCCCCGGAGATCAAATCCAACTGCCGGTAACTAGTGGAGTTTGACATGGCATGTATGTACGTACATTAGGAGATGGCCGAAAGTCTTCGCAACTGTACGTACCGTTTGACAATATGACGTATTCTCAGGCGGGCTTCGCGCTCATCAGGCTGGCCCTGATATCTGTATCTGGGTCAAATATGGATCGAATGCCCTGTAGATACCCAGCATCAGGCAGAATGGGGGGGCAGAGAGTTGGAGTTGTCGGTTGTGGCGGCGATGAGTCATTGGTAGAAAGTCTTGCAATGCGCCTCGTGCTCGCCAGAAAAAATATGCCCAACAATGTGACTCCTCATGGGATCGTTGGAGCCCTTTCGCCCTGACCGAGACTCTATGGCTGGCCGCCGGTGACTCACGCCCCCAAGTGGTATGGGGTTGGCGTCTGGTATCTTCTATAAAGAGGCCCGTAGTTGCACCAATGCCCAATTCTCTCCTCTCTATCGCTCCAGCGATTTCCGCGCTGGGCCCATCTCTATTGGTCCAACACCCAACCAAACGACGTTTCGAAAATGGGACAGCGCCATAACAATCGGCGGCGCAGCCGGCCGCGGGGCAGAGGCCAGCACAAAGTCGATCCCCGTCCCGACATCTACGAGGCACGCGAGATCTTATCCGATATCGATTTTACGGTCGGAATTCTTCCGGGGGAGTACCAGACGCACCAGACTAGACTGCAAAGGCTAGTTGAGGAACGGCAGCGTGAGGCGGACAGGCTGGCAGAGGAGCAGCGACGAATATTTGGCGGCGAAATTGGGGACGAGGTGAGCCTCTGCTTCAAGATGCTGGATGTAGTAGTGGGCCTATTCGGGGATTTGGACTATGAAGACCCTTGAGTCTCATCCTTCGTTGGTCATGGGGCGGGCCATATCTATCCCCCCCCTTCATATACGCACGGAGAGTCGGAGATAGCGAGAAGACGAGGCTTACGTATCTCACGACTCTCAGGATCTCGTTCGTCTGGGCTTGCTCTACGAGAACCCGCAGGATCGCGACGGACACAACGCCATATCCTCAGAAAACGAGTCAGAGGATATCATCACCCCGACGTTCCGGTCACGGTCACGGTCACCCTCGTTAGACACGTGCACCTCCCCCCCCGGTTTACCAGAGGCTGGTGGGGAATTCAGTTCTTCGGAGGAGTGGGATATAATGAGCTCGACAGGCTCAGAAACCAACCAGTCAGAGGCGTGGGAAATTGTTGGCGACGGCATATAAGAGAGAAGACCTGCTCTGCTCGCGGCTCGGCGGGGTCGGATGCTTGAGCGGTCGGATCGGTCCAAAAAAGCCAGGCCCTAGGACTCTGATATTCTGCGCGCGGCGGAGGGAAGGCTACAATAAGAGGGTAAAAGGCTATTCAAGCAGTCGTGTGCTCGTAGTCGCACGATCCCCATTGGGTTGAACGTCAACTACTAGAGCTCGCTGTTGCCACGGACGTTTTCGGGCTAGGCGGTGGAAACGGGCGCGCAGAAGGGAGGCGGAGAGCTCCTCGAATTCTCATGTATATCTTCACCCTTTGGGTAGCTTAGTATTTAATAATCCAAGTGCGGATTGAGTGAGATTAGTTCTCTGCAAGTTCCCCTAAGCAGCACGGAGTACGGGGTTCAAAGTAAAACGTGCAAATGCTCCGTACTTCGAGGGCATACGGTACCTACAGCGTAGATGTGAGTCAAATTGATACTGATGGGGGGCGTGATTGATAAGAAGCGGATGCTGCTTTAAGCACGCACGACGCGTCTCCCTGACCTAGTGGATTCTGGGTGAGGGAACAGATTTCACCGGTCCGCACGAGGAGATGTTTTTGCGTTGTAGGCCACGATGCTCAACTTATTGGCCGAAAAGGCAATTCACCAGCCAGTCAGCCCGGAGGGCCTTCTTGCATACTGCCCTACCATGGATCTGCTAGCCCTCGCAACGAAGGAAGAGCAAGTCTTTGTCTATAGGCTGAACGGCCAACGAGTGTTTGGTGCTGTGCAAAAGGGAGCCTCCGTAGGGGTTGAGAAGCTGAGGTGGAAGCCCAATGGTGGGCACCATTTGCGTACCCAACGTCATGGGATAGTAGTTGACTAGTGCCACCTGCAGGCCAGCTACTTGCTGTCACTTGGAGCGATAGTGTAACTCGTCTGATCGGCGCCGACAGTAGCAAGACAATCCACCAAATTCATGCCTCACCTCAAAGGGATCAGAATTCTCGAGTTACATGTCTGGGGTGGGGGGTAAACTTCACCGACCCAAAAGGGGTTGAGGCGCAGAGAGAGTCCAGGTCCAATTTTTCACTAGACGAGTACTTGAGCCAATCTATACAAGCAAATATGCCGGGATTCGTTGCGGACCTGCCTGCAGAACTAGCTTTAACAGACGTTGACATCACAATACCAAAGCTGAGCATTCTACCCTCAGGAGGGAAAGAGTATGTGGCTTCCTACAGACTTGATACCCCCAAAGCAACTAACGACGAGCCCTAGTGAGGATGTCTTCAATTCGAGGGCTTCCATTGATGCCATGCTCACTCCCCTCAACAAGAAAGAGAATGACGCCGTTGATGTTCTTGTACTAGCTTCAAGCAATGGGACGGTGCATCTAAGGTACCATGCTAAAGCGCCCAATCAGAAGATGCCAATCTCTAACAACATGGTTGATAGTATCTACGATTGCTTTGGAATTGGTTATTTCAACCTACGAAGCATAGGAGCCTTCAGTGCAGGATGCACAGCTTGGTTGCATTCGTCGCACCCATATTCCTCGACACATTCATTACTAGTAAGCACGAATGCAGATGAGGTGTACCTCTTGCCCTTAGACCTCCGATTCATTTCGTGTTCTGGAGGGTATCTTCCCTTGTTAGCATCCAGATCGACACAGCTACAGAACCTACTGCGTTACATAAATCAAGTCGAGCAACATATGGAGAATGAGTGGAGAAGCTCTCAGGAATTACCAAACAAGTTTATTAGGAATGTGAATGAGACTCTGGAAGAGAAGCTTGATAGCAACTTAGTCGATTCAGCCTACCACCTTGTGATCTCGGGGAATTGCTCGGAGCCCATGAAGGAGTGGTTAATTGAAGAGTTGACGGAGCGAGTATGTCATCATGCCGACCTAGCATATGTATAAGAAAAGAGCTAACCTGCCTAATGCAGGGCCATAAGCGTTGGGATAAAGCTGTAACCACCGGCTATGAGAACATTCGCCGACTAGCGCATCAACACTTGCTACCTGCCTTGGAACGGTGCGATGTCATAGTCTGCCGGCTTCAAGGACTCTCCAAGTACCAAGACTCCAATGCAACGTTGGGCTTATCAACGCAAGACTTGAGCAATATCAGAGACACTGTTAGATGCCTAAAGATCCTCGCACAAACCGTTCTTTGTTATTCTGGGATCGAGTTGAGTCAGTTCACTGCATTCTCGACGTGGTTGCGCCACGAGATCGATATACAGGCCGCTGAAAATAGTGGCTCTTCGCCCGATGATGTTACAGACAAAGATGCCTTGATGGAGCATGCCAAGGTTATTGATTACATCCAAGGTGCAATGACGAAGAGTAGGCTTGAAGAGTTCTTTTCGCCCATCTCCACAGATGACAAGGGGAATCAGTGGGACTTGCGAGACGGGGGCTTGTCCCTGTTTAGTATTTTAAACGCGGAACTGAAGGAGCGTTCCCTGAACGAGAACAAGAATAGGAGGATCCCAGGGATTAGGTTATTTCACGAGCACTTAGCTCGACAGTGCGATATTGTCTTCAAACAGATCGCAGAGACGGAAAGGCGAAATGTGCTTTTTGGGAGACCTATTCATTTGGCAAAGGGGAATGAATCAACTGTTGCAGATATGCGAGTGTGTGTCAAGGCAAGTATCCTCCTAAATCTCTCCCACAGAAATCAAACAAGAGTGTAGTTGACGCGAAGTTTGAATATAGAGCGAGCAATGTCAGACCTATGTTGCGCTTCATTCGGCGGGGACACAGGGAGATACTGGTAGGTCTCCGATTGCTGCCAAGACCGCAGGTCGGATTCAAAGTAACACCAGGGTAGTGGACATCTTCCGCATTTCTCTCATCATAGAAAATGGTGTCAGCACAACACAGAGGGTAGAAACTGCTCGCATAGTATTTGATAATGCGGTTATCAGAGACTTAAAATTCATAGACGACATTCACCTTATGTTCGTATATCAAGATTCAGGCAAGTTTGTTCCCGATCGATAAGCTACATCGGGGAACCGCAGCAGCTCATGGTACAACAGCCGGCTCCAATCTCCTCAACATTGCCTATTCCCTTCTCCCCTCCGATAATCTCAACCCCTTACATTTCTGCACCCTAACCACCCACCCCGAACCTAGCACCGGGGCCCTAGCCACCCTAACATCAACAGAGCCGCAAGTTGAAAGAGCATTAAACATCAACCCAGGCAACATCAGAACATATTCTCGTCATCACTTTCCAGCTACGGAGACAGGTTTTGTGCCCGAGAAATTGGAGGTTAATGGGAGGAAGGGGAGGAGGGTGGTTTGTGTCCTTGGGAGGGATCGGTTGCATTACCGAGTTTTCGACCTGGATGGCGGGGGAGAGGTAGGGAGCGAAGTGGACGAGGTAGACATGGATGTAAAGGGGAAGGAGGCCGCTTCGTCTCCCTAACTTCAGTTCCCACACCCTTCATTCAGGAATACATTCCCACACCCCCCCCCTCCCACCTTCCACCCAGACGTCAGACATCCCAAGCATAGAGCTCCTCCAACTACCTAGCAAACTCAAACCTCGATGCCTACCCAACAATAAAACCCTGCCCGACCCGCATGCGTAATTATGCCCGAAAGGGTAAAAAAATTTCGAATTTCAATTTTAGCGCCGGTAATCCAAACGAACCACCGAGAGAGGAAGGGAGGATGGAGGGGAGAGAGAGAGAGAGGGGAGTCATGTCAACAGGTAACGACGACAAATTTTGATATTTTAGTTATATAGTAAGAAAGGGTAAAAATACAAAGGGGTAAAAAAATAAGAGGCAGAGAGAAAAAAAGGTGTGCATTCATTCTTTTGCAAAAAAAAAAAAACCTCCCGGATTTTTTTACTTTGGGTTAAGTTAGGTGGATTGATTGAGAGAGATGAGAAGTGAGGGGAAATGGGTTGGTAAATACTTTTTTCTGTGTGGAGGGGATGAGTGGATATCTTTTCCTTCTGTATATAAAAAAAAATATTGGGGAAAAAAATAAAAAGAGTGGGGGTGTGTGTATACATATGGCGAAAAAATATATATATGAAAAACCTGCGTCCTAGCGGTCTAGAGCTTGTGATTGGCACTACAGGTGCATTTAGTTATCGTCCAAAGAGGTACTATGGAAAGGGAAGGTGGGGGGAAGCTCACCATCTGGAAATAAATTCCCTTCTTAGCCAGCAGTGCCTTATGTGTCCCCTTCTCCAAAATACCGCTGCCCCCTTCACCAAACACGAATATAACATCGGCGTTTTGTATAGTTGCTAGGCGCTATAGTTAATCGCAATTAGCACCCACCTCTTCGCCACGGAGCAAAAATAGGAAGGGGGTATATACATGCGCAACTACAACCACCGTCCTTCCGCCTCCCTGTTGTGCTGCGCGCTCGAACGCCCTCTGGACCAGTTTCTCGCTTTCAGAGTCCAAGCTTGACGTAGCCTCATCGAGGAGCAAGACGCGCGGGTGGCGGATCAGTGCGCGGGCGATGGCTATGCGTTGCTTTTGGCCGCCCGAGAGGGATGTGCCTTTCGAGCCGACAAGGGATTGGTAGGCTAGCTTTATTAGTTTGGGAGGTTTCTTTAGGTAGGGGAAGCGGGAAAGGATACCATCAGGCAATGATGTAATGAAATCGTGGATCTCGGCGTCTTTGCAAGATTGGTAAAGTGCTGTGTCGTCAGTGTCGGCAGACTCGTCGACAGCAAGCAAGATGTTTTCTTTGATCGTCCCTTTGATATTTCGATAAATTAGCCCTACCCGGTAATGGAGGATACGAGATATAACTCACCTTGATATAACGTTGGTTCTTGGGAAACAAGAGATATGGCACTCCTGTAGTCTGTGATGTCGAGATTGGCGATGTTTTTTCCGTCGAAGGTTATGGCACCTTTATCGGGGTCATAGAATCTAAACAGATAGATGGTTGTGAGTCCCACGGTCTAGAGCCGATTACTTCAATAGGGGCCTACCTTTCGAGGAGGCTGACAACAGTGGTTTTCCCACAGCCTAACCAAGCCTTGTTAGCACCACTTATAGGGTTTACGTATAGACTCGGCGGGAGCGGATATACACATACCCGATGGCCCAACTAATGCCGCGAATTGGCCCCTCTCGATCTGGATAGCACGTTAGCGATACAAATACGAAAGCGTACAACGAATCCGCATCACAACTAACAAACCTTCATGTTCATCCCAGAAAAGACCTGGATATCTCGCGAAGGATACTTGAAGTGCACGTCTTTGAATTCAATTTCAACACCACCCTCTCCCTTGTCGAGCTTTTCACCAGAATGCTCGGCTTCTGGGCGATCAGCCCGCAAGTTTAGAATTCTGTTAGCAGAGGCCGTCGCTTGCGCCATGTCTGTTTTCAGGAGGTCAGTCTGAAAGCTCTTCCCTGAGATCGAGATACTTACTTGGAGCGAAGGAGCACCACATCCCTGCTGCTTGGCCTCCCTATAGAAATATCAATTAGCTCATTGCAGATCGGGCTACCGAGGTGGTGGCCATACATGAACCATAGCCGTAAAGATTGTGAAGAACTGGACAATGCCGTATTCGTGGCTGGCAAGTAGACGCCCGCCATACCAGAAAACCAAAGCCGTGCACAGCATATCGATGCTATCCGAAAGAGCAAAGATAAACATCGCAAATTTTGCCTTATGGAATGCCTTTTTCTGCTGATCTGCCAGCAACACCGCGTAACGGTCGCATATCATATCCTCTAGAATCAGACTACTGACCGTCCGAAAGGCACCAATGGCTTCCGTCGCAAACTGGGAACTCTCGGAGTACACCTTTGCGTTGAGCTTCTCGAATTGTATCTCGAATCTGATGCGCATGAAACCAGCAGCAAAGATCACGGGGAAAACGGCGGCCAGCGACACAATAGAAAGCTTCCATCCAAATGCAAAGGAGATGGCAACACAGCCTATGGCGTTGAATAGTGAAATGAAGGCCATCGCCATATTCAGGCCCATCAATTCCTGTAGCTGGGTAGGGTCGGTCGATAATCTAGAGATTAGCGTGCCAGATGAGTTTTCGTCGCTATCAAAGAAGACGATGCGTTTGCGAATGATGCCGTTAAAATACTGCATCCGGTATCTGGCGGCCACCACCTATGCATTGGATTTAATTGACTATTCATGTTGCAATGGGACGCTGGTGTATGGTACTTACTGAGGAGGTAGAATGTGATGACCAGCCGAGAGCTAGGTAGAAAAACCCGACACAAATAGCCTCGACGAAGAACATCAATGACCAGAAATTGCCTTCCTTAATGAGTTTCTTTCCCACGTAGGTGAAAACTTCCGTGAGATTGGCGAAAATATAAGCTTGCAGCGAATAGGCAACTAGCAGGAGTTAGCAAGCTATTCCTAGCCCCCGAACTAGTGTGGTGTATCCACTGAGCACTCAACCCAGCCCATTCATAAAAGACTTGTGGTCACAGTTTTAGCTCCGTGTGTCCGAGCATGAAGGCTAGGAAAGGGCAAGATACGACCCTCGATGATCGAACATCCAAAACGAAGAATGGGGCGAAATGGGAAAACTGAGATGACACGAACCTCCACAACCCATTGCGGACAAAATAGTCAGTCCGAAGAGTATCCAATATTTCCTCTGTTCGAATATGATAAGTCCATAACTGCGGACTAAACCCCTCTCCGTATACTCTGGATCCCCTGTCACATTTCCAGTGCCAGGGATGGAGCTTCGTCGTCTCTTCAGGGACCCCCGAGTGGTTTGCTGAGCAAGAGCATCCGAAGACGTCGAGGTTCTCACTTCGTCATCTCCGTCCTCCTGGTTCTCATCCTCCATCGAAAGGGCTTGAGCATGTACTAAGTTATAATAAACGCCATCCGTGTCATCTAGAAGGCTTTCATGAGTTCCTTCTTGAACAACTTTGCCTTTACTCAGAACAACAATCTTGTCCGCCTTTTTTATCGTCGACAATCTACACAGAAGTCAGCCTATCTAGGTGTAACAGGAGGGAGAGGTAGACCTGTGCGCTATTACGATTGTCGTGCGATTTTTGGACACCCTATCTAGTGCTTCCTGGACAATGCGTTCACCTCGGACATCGATAGAGCTCGTCGCTTCATCTAGAATTAGCAATGGGGGTCGCTTGATGATACTACGAGCAATAGCTATCCGTTGGCGTTGTCCACCACTCAGCTTTATTCCGCTTTCTCCAACCCGCGTATCGTAACCCTACCAAGCAGTTAGCATTTCACTAGAACCTGGGAGTGTCCTCGAGTATACCTTTGGGAGTTTATCGATAAACTCGTCTGCAAAAGCTTCTTTGCAGGCTTCTTTAACTAGTGCCAGTTTGGTCGGTCCGTCTTCACTCTCCCACTTTGAGCCGACTAGAGCGTATGCCACATTCTGCAAGATAGTATCATTAAAGAGGAAAGGCTCTTGTTGGACCAAACCAATTTGAGACCTCCACCACTTCAGATCCAGATCGTAGACGTCATGGTTTCCAACCATAATTGACCCGTTGCTCCCGTTGCCCAATTTCTCCATCTCTAGATTTTCACCAGACCCCCGACCTGATTCCGGCCTTAAATCATACCACCTCTCTATAAGCCCCACGATGGTGCTCTTTCCAGAACCTGACGGACCGACTATAGCAGTAATCTTGCCAGCCTCGAAACGCACATTCAAATTATCCAACACTTGTACGTCTGGTCTGCTGGGGTAAGCGAAATTAACATCTTTAAACGTGATATCCTCGTGTGCAGAGGCTTCCGGCTCTTTGAAACCTGCCACGCTTGGCGCCGGGGTATCGATAGCCGCGAAGAATTCTGTGGACGCAGACGTAGCCTTTACCATCGCAGTAACAGGAGCTACTACGTGGCTCATTGACATTACAACCATCATAACGGAAAAGAATACTCTATCCACATCATTAGTTTAAGGGTCATTCCCAAATGACACCAGGCAAACTTACACAATAACCGTTGTGATGCTCGAGATTTCTCCCTTTGAATACAGCCTGACCCCATACCAGAATGTTAGTCCAAAGTTGGCGTATATTCCAAAGAATAGCGGAGAGAACTGTGCCCCCAAAAATGGAGCTAGTTTCAACCCCCTTTTCCTTGCTTCTCCGACCCAACCTCCATACTTATTGCCCAGTCTTGCTTCCCCCCCAAAAGCAACTACAGTTCTTATCGACCCGAATATTTCTCCAGCGAGGGAGGAGGCCTTTTCATCCGCAAACTCGATACTCCTAGTAATCTTGATTTGGATAGGGACCGTTATGCCGTACGTCAATGCCATAAAGGGGATGAGACTACTAGAGACAAGTGTCATATTCCAGCTGTATATAAAGGCAATAATAAAGGATCCTATTAGAAGCGTGACGCCTTGTATGAGACCTGCTACTTTCTCGGAGATACCGAGTTGGAGTGTGTTAGCAGAATTTGTGATCCTGCTCGTGACTGTCCCTGCAGGGAGTTTGTCCAGGTAGCTGATCGATTGACTAAAAAGGGTTCGGAGATAGGCCAGGCGAATTGCAGCGGAGATGCGTATGCCAGTGATGCGAAAAGAAAACTTTCCCCATTAGCGATAGGCCGATAGAGCCCGGAAGGTAGACTACACACCATCGATACATAGGCGCATATGAACTTGGCAATAAACAAGTAAACAATGAGGAGACTAGAAGTTCGGTTAGCAATAGAACATGTTTTATGGTTCGGGTAGCATGTTAATATTTTAGTTAGAGGGGCAGCCCCTCTGAAAATCCCTGGGTTCCTAGCCGGTGTATAAAGAGAGGATGCTAAATCTTACGTGTTCTTCCCCACACCCCTCATGAACTCTGCCTTTGAGACCTCAGAACCAGGCGTGAGATACGAGATAAAGTCGCCTGCGAGTCTACCTGAGGGAAAAGGTAAAAATCTAGAGTAACAGCAACAATGAATGAGGGCAAGCAGTAGCTAGTCTAACATACCGAAAACGATATTCATCAGTGGAAGAGTGATGCCTGTGACTATTGAAGCTAGAGTTCCGGCAGTCATCAAGAAATAATCAAGACCATTGCCGTACGAAAGAATCCTCTGCACCTCTAAGTTAGTAAATGTGATAATGTACCTGGGAACCTCAACCCACTAGGTAGTTTTTCAACTCCGCCTTCTCAGTCGGCTGGGCATCAAACTCGCTCTCCTTCCCTTTGTCCTTTTCCGCCTCCGGGGAGCTGGTGGTGTCCTTGGCAGCATCTGAAATATCGATACGGGCGGCTCCATCCTCCTGGGGCCCCTGCGCCGCTTCCATGGCTCCGACTATCTAAAGGAAACTAGACGGATAGTGTGTCGACCATACAGTCTTTGGGGGGAGCAGTCGGCGGGTTACTGTCGCGGGTAACGCTCGCAGTAGACGGTTATGGCAGAGATTGGATGAAGTGCTGGTGAACAACAAGCAGGAAACGGAGTCAATAAACGCAGGGCAAGCGCCACCTATTTAACAAAAATACAAGTACAGTTCTTCATGCCGTAAGAAACGGTGAGTCGATGAAGACGTTGCATTGCGTTCCGAGCTCTTTCCCTTGAGTCGGACTAGTCCTTGGTAATTGCCCGACTCGTATTCGACATGGGGGCCAATAAGAGAGCAACGGAGGGCAAAACCGCCGACCTGACGCATCCATCCAAGCGATGAGGAAAAAGAAACGAGAGTAACGACCTCTCAGACTCTCAGCCCTAGCTGCTAGGGGCCAAGCTGAAGTTCTGCTGCGCGGCCTGAGTTGGCTACCCTGCGAGCAAGGCAGCATCAGCAACAGCACGTTGTAATGCAACGGCCGTCACAGGTCGATCTCAAGCCGCGTTACCCAGTCGCCATCCTCCGGAACCGCACCTCTACAAGAGATGCGATGCCCCTCTCCGAATATCCCTTCAAATTGATACCGGACAGCGGCAGGCAGTCAACGCAGTCACTTCAGTCACCGCCTGCTTGGCTGCATTTGCATACCAGCGAATGCGACACCACGTGGGAGGCCACGTCTCCTCCCAACAACCCTTTTAGAAATCACTACTCTCTCAGCTCTCTTAGCATGCACACACTACGCCTCCGCGTTACTCTAATTCCTTTACAGAGTATATCTAGTATATCACGACTATGTCCTCGATGAGTTCCCTCACACTTTTCGTTTGCCGGAGATCAGCGGGTTTATACAACTTGGGAGTTTGCTCCAACAGAACCGCCACTCGTCGTCCCGAAAGGTCATAAGTTATGGGGGGTCCCTGATCCAGAGCAACCCATATTTAGAGGGGGCCGCTCAGAATGGACAAATATACTTGCAGACACTTTCGGCCCTCACCTAGACAGCCTACTACAGGGAACTTTACAGCATAGTTTCGCTCTCCTCTTGTATGATGCATCTCGCCTTGCCGAAGAATGCTACCGTTATGGTCCGACGGAGCACAGCCTTTTTGAAATTTGCAGCCAAACATTTACCAGAGCTTGCTGCGACTGTGGATACTCTTAACCAAGTCGAGATCCGGACATACATAGGTGCAGCTCGGAATGATTGCATTGATAAGATTGCTCTGGAATGCATATGTGAGCGGTGTCGTGGTGAAGAAATAGCATATGACGGCTACCCACCTGAATTTTCCTGTGGATCTTGTCCGTAACAGAAATGGACTCGTCTATTAGACCTTCCTCGCACGCACTTCATTTACTCTACACAATGCATCGAGGGAAATCCTATCGAGAAGAGAACATTCAATACAGGCGGAAGTACTGGAATCCTCCTCGTTTGGCATATTTCCCTACGAATGGTGTTGATATCTTAACAGCTGCCTTGGCAATCTTTTCTAGGTCAATAGACGGCGTGTTCAGTGTTAGAAAGGAATCTTCTGCTCTTTCTCATAATGGTATCTGTGTTTTTTTTAAGGTATTTGAAGACCTAAACCTACCACCAGAAGAGGCATCAATCGTGGAGTTGTTACTGGTCATATTAATTTTCGAGGGGCAAGGTACGAAAGAATCAATGACCTTATAGGCAACGCTAGAATTCCTAAGGGCGACTTCGGACCGCATATCTCCTATAGCCTTGTCGTGCAAGAGGTTCCACAACAAGGTTCTCTTGCCGCAGCCTATAAAATATCTTCTAACACACGCACCTATGAATATTTACTAGGGATATGGGAGCTTGGACTCGCGATTGCGAAGTCGATCCAGGCGCCAATTCAATGTGAAGATCCTTGCGATTGGAGTTTGCTTTATCAAGCTCGAGAGACTATCGTCTTCGTTCCGAAATGCACGACCCAGAGAGGGAAGCTATCAGGCGAGCCGCCACCACTAGTACTCCAATGGTCACTCGCATCAGTTCCAAGGTCTGGCACGTATGGGCCGGTCAAACTACAAGTTATACAAGCCCCGATTTACAGACCCTATTCAGAAATAGCCCAACAAGACGCGATTCACCAATTGGTTTGTCAAAACCTATGTTCTCGTTGCCTCGATCAATTATTCCTCTCTCCAGATTCCATCCGAGAGAAAATGGAGCTATCTCAAGAACTGTATTGTCTCCCTCATAGCGGTTCAGAAGGGTCAATAACTGTAGCTTTTCCGTCGGAGACAGGGACCTGGATGAACAAGCATTTCGAGATTTTCGTCGTGGCGAGTTCTGGCCGTGATATGAGAGAACTGTCTGAGGATAGACAGGTCTCTGTACCGTTACCGACAGTGAGTGAAAACGACAAAAATGGAACTGGTAAACCAGTATTACATACAGCGGCAATAGTTGGACACCGAGGATTGCTGCAGCTACTGTTACAGGGAGGTGCAGACATGAACTCTACAGAAAGACGAGAGAAAACTGTATTGCATTGTGCTGCTGGAGAAGGTCACAATGAAGTGGTGAAATTGCTTGTCGCGAGGGCTGAGCTCGACCTAGGGGGACAAAGCTGGTCAAACACCACTGTCAAGAGCCGCGCGGAACGGGCTTAGGACCACGGTAAAATTGATGATCGGATATGGCGCTCAGCGGGACCAACAGGATTACAACGGGCTGACCGCGCTAGTATGGGCGGCCGCTCTAGATCATCCTGCAGTAGTAGAGCTGCTTCTTCAAGAGAATGCGGATATTCACGCACCAGCAGGGAATTATGGAGTGACGGCACTTCAGGCGGCAGCAGGGGGTGGCCACCTTGCAGTGGTAGATGGGCTGATTCAAGAGAAGGCTGATGTCAATGCTGCTGCAGCAGCAAAACGTTATGGAAGAACAGCACTACAGGCAGCAGCAGAAGGAGGCCACCTTACAGTTGTAGAGCGACTGCTTCAAGAGAAGGCCAACGTCAATACTGCAGCAGCGATATATCGTGGACGAACGGCACTTCAAGCAGCAGCAGGAGGAGATCACCTTGCTGTTGTAGAGCGGCTGATTCAAGAGAAAGCTGATATCAATGCTGCAGCAGCGGCGGGTCGTGGACGAACAGCACTACAAGCAGCAGCAGAAGGAGGCTACCTTGTAATTATGGAGCGGCTGCTTCAAGAGAAGGCTAATGTCAATACTACAGCAGCGATGTATCATGGACGAACGGCACTACAAGCAGCAGCAGGAGGAGATCACCTTACAGTCGTAGAGTGGCCGATTCTAGAGAAGGCTGATGTCAATGTTGCTGCAGAAACGTTTTATGGAAGAACAGCACTACAGGTAGCAGCAGAAGGAGGCCACCTTGCTGTTGTAGAGCGGCTGCTTCGAGAGAAGGCTGATGTCAATTCTGCAGCGAGTGGAAAAACAGCGCTACAGGCAGCAGCAGAAAGAGGCCAC